>PVHX01004451.1:0-125707 GCA_004024805.1 Geosciurus inauris | reverse complement strand
TTGGGCACAGGGGAGAGAAGAGGGGAGGAGACATGGAGGCAGGAAAGATGGCAGAATGAGATGGACATCATTACCCTAGATATATGTATGACTGCGCATACGGTGCGAGTCTACATCATGTACAGCCAGAGAAATGAAAAGTTGTGCTCCATTTGTGTACAGTGAATCAAAATGCATTCTGCTGTTATGTATACCTAATTAGAATATATAAATAAAAAATAAGAGTCAAGTTCTCATTATGTTGACAAGGCTGCCCATCCTCCTGCCTACTTCCTGAATACCTGGGACTATAGGTGCATGCTACTGCACACAGAGGGACTATGAATTTTTTTTTCTTTATTTAGTGCAGTAAACTTAAAACTTTTTTTTTCCTGTTAACTATTTCTTAACAAACTGTGGCTTAAAATTCAGTGGCTCAAAACAAATATTTGTTTAACTCAAATTCAGTGGGTTAGCCATTTTAAGGTTAGCTTCAGTGTTTCAGTTGGAAACCCTCATACACTTAGTAGGAAAGCCTCCTAGGAGTTTCGTGGCTGTTAGCCATGGTGATGGAGGGGCAACTGATCACATGTCATTGAGAAGGCTTATATTCATGGTAACCTTGCAGAATAAAGAAAGATACAGGGTGAAGCCAAGGATCATGGAGAATAATTTGTTGAGAAAGGAATCCCAGGAATCAAAACTGGGCCTTAATAAAGGAACATTTCTTACCTCTAAGTAGAGGGACCTAGGAACATCTGCATGGGTGGATTTTAGAGTGCATATGAGTACCTTAGATACTTGCCTGTTTGGATGGGAGTGTCTTATGGCTCCCCTGCTGTAGTAGTTAGGGTTCTCTAGAGGAACAGAACCAACAGGATATATATATGCATATATATACATATATATACACACAGGGTACGCGCGCACACACACACACACACACACACACACACACACACAGATATGATTACAAAAAGGGGATTTATTAAATTGGCTTCCACAACCAGAAGCTGGATAGTCCCACAGTGGCCATCTGTTGGCTAGAGATTTGGAGGAACCAGTAACCAGTAGCTGCTCAGTCCAAGAAGCTGAAGCCTCAGAATAAGAAGGATCAATGATGTAATCCAGTCGAACACCAAATGCCTCTGAAGTCCTTGGAGAGTCATTGGTCACTGACATTTTTGAAGAGTAAAGAAGTTATAGAGTCTGGTGTCCTCAGATGGTCTCAGCCACAATCAAAAAACCCACACAAGAATAGTGCTCATGCCTGCTCCTGTTTCCTTGTTTTTCTGAGTGAGATTGTATATTAACAAACACCCATTTTCTTAATTTGGGATTCTTCTCTTTGACTATTTTTGCATTAATAATGCTCCAACTTATGCAAGTATTATTCTCCTTCTCAGACAACTTCTTTGGTTTTTCTGCTAAGTTAATGACCCAAATTTTGGTATATTATATCACTCTGTGAGTCAGAAATCCCAAGATTTTGGCTAAATCCTCCATCTCACAGTTTCTCAGGAGATTGCAATCAATTTGTCAGCTGGAACTGCTTTTTCTTCTGAACTCTCAACTAAAGGAAGATCTGCTTCCAAACTTTCCTGGTTGTTGGTAGGATCCAGTTCCTTGTAGGCTACTGGCTGGGGGCCATCCTTCCATTCTTTGTCATGTGGTCTACTCACAATAAGGCAGTTGTTTTTCCTAAGAGCAAGTGAGAGAGCAATGGAATGGTACCCAGATGGAAGCAAAGTTTTGGGAGGAAGTGACATCTCAAAGCTTTTGTATTTTTATCCATTGGAAATGGGTCACTAAATCCAGCCTGTGATCCAAGGGGTTGAGATTACACAATGGCTTACATTAGCCAGAGGCAAGGATCACTGGGGTCACCTTGAAGGCTGCCTACCACAAGACTTTTGTTCATTCACACAGTATCACCCTACTCCCATCTTCTCTGCCTTCCATATTTAGTCAGATGTAATCTTATTTTTAGGTTTTCTGATGATTTACTATCAGGACTTTAAATGACACAGTCAATTCCTGCATCCATCAGATTTCACATTTAGGATTCAACAAATTATGAATAGAAAATATTTGGAAAACAATGTCTGCACTGAACATGCACAGGCATTTTTTTTTTCTTGTCATTATCACTAAACAATACTGTATAACAGCTATTATATAACATTTACATCATATTATTATAAGTAATCTAAAGATGATTTAAAGTTTATGGGAAGATGTGTGCAGATACTATACCACTTTATAGAAAGGATGTGAACATTTGCAAATTTTGGTATGCGTGCGTGTGGGGCCATGTGGCTAGAACCAGTCCCCTGTAGCAACCAAGGAACAACTGTATTTCCAAATTTATTTTGTAGTCTATCCTTTAAAACAGCACCTCTTTCTTCTGTACTATTTAATGTGACAACAGCAGATTCTTATTAGGTCTCATCTCATCTCTTTTTTACCAAATTATTAGTGATAAATTACAATGTATACCTTACTAGGGCTCAAAGAATTTATGCCTTTTATGACTTGTCAATGGGTTGATTCTGTGAAATAAAACTCAATAACCGGAGATTACTTCACAATGAATTGTAGACATTGCTTACTATTTCTAAGAAATTACTAAGAGCCCTGCACGGTGGCGCAAGCCTGTAATCCAAGCACTTAGGGAGGCTGAGACAGGAGAATCGTGAGTTCAAAGCCAGCCTCAGCAACGGCGAGGTGCTAAGCAACTCAGTGAGACCCTGTCTCTACATAAAACACAAAATAGGAGGGCTGGGGTTGTGGCACAGTGGTAGCGTGCTCGCCTAGCACGCGTGAGGCACTGGGTTCGATCCTCAGCACCACATAAAAATAAAATAAAGATATTCTGTCCACCTACAACTAAAAAATAAATATTTAACATCAACAACAAAAAGATAGGGCTGGGGGTGTGGCTGAGTGGTCAAGTACCCCAGGTTCAATCCCCAGCACCAAAAAAGAAATTACTAAGGAAATTTTATGTTTCTTTGATAATCTTCTTCAATTCTCCCTGCTCTCCTCACTCTTCCTATCCCTTATTATTTGCATGTTGGACCTCCTACATGTTCACATTTCTTGACATCTCTTATTTTGCATATTTTTGGTTTTCTTTTTTTGCTCTTAATTCTGGCAGATTTTCTCAACCTTATCTTTCAGGCTTTCTCATGTATTTTAGCAATCTATTTTCATTTGTCAGATCTCTTTCCTACTCTCTGAACCTTTAAATATTATGTTAAATCTATTGAATAGGTGAGAAGATATAGGCCTACTCAATTCAGTTTCATCAAATGATGAAAAAGACACAGAAAATATGGACATTTTATGTCACATCCTTTTATATGCTGGAATAATTTCATCAAAATTTAAAATATCAAGTTCACCTTTGTGTCTCACAGGAATGATTTAGAGATTCAGATTCTTATATTTGCCTTGGCTTGAATTATCACCTATACTAATAACTACTGATCCATCTATATCTTTCACCTTTATCTCTTTATTTTCTCTTACTGATTTATTATAAGAGGTATTATAAAGGATAGGGATGAACAGATGAAAAAGATACATAGGGCAAGGTATCAGGGAGAGGTGTACAGAGCTTCCATGACCTCTCTGGACATTGCTATCTTCCTGA
This sequence comes from Geosciurus inauris, assembly GCA_004024805.1. Classification (NCBI taxonomy): domain Eukaryota; kingdom Metazoa; phylum Chordata; class Mammalia; order Rodentia; family Sciuridae; genus Geosciurus; species Geosciurus inauris. The sequence continues at coordinate 122,070 of PVHX01004451.1, read as the reverse complement.
CACCTGATGTGTTCACTAGCCTGGAAGCTCTCTGAACCCTGTTATTTAGTGTTTTTATGAAGGTTCCTTTACCTGTGCATTGCTCAATCTCCAGCTCCTCTCCCCTCCTCTGAGGTGAGGTGGGTGATGGTGGGGTGGAGTTGGAGTTGGAAGTTCCAACCTCTCAGCACATAGTTGGTTCTTCTGGAAACCAATTCCCATTCAGAATCTATCTAGGGACAATTCAAGAGTCACCTTATTAACATATACTCAAAGAAAGATTTATTATGAACAAAAGAGGACACACACACTATACTGTTCACACCTGTCACTTGGGAAATTCCAAGGGTTTAGAAACTCTTCACTAGAATTTGAGGATAAGACCAAATATATATATACATACATACATATATATATATGTATGTATGTATATATATATTTCCTATTATTTCCCAACCCCTTTTACCCATCTGTTCATCCTCCTGCAGCCTTGGCATGCTTTTGATTCCAGCGGCCTGCAGTTGTGTACACTCTCAACTGGCCAACCTCAGGCTCCTTATCTAATGACAATATATTTGGGAGCATGAAAGCCCAGCTCCATAGCTTCCCGTTCAGAAAAAATGCCATCAGGAAATTTGGAGTTCCCTGCAGGACCAGGCTTAGGTGACCCTCTTTGATCTGAAACACACCCTGGGTTGCTTTGCCTTCCCTGCCTGCTTTCCCACACACTTATTTCTCTGGAGAGCACATTGTTAATAAATCACTTGCTAACCAACCCTCATTTCAGAATCTGCCTCTTGGGGACCCAACCTAAGATCCTCTCTCTCCTTCAAAGCCATAGTACTGAGCACATATAAAATTCAATGAAAATTTATTAGAATAAGGAATTTTGAAATAAGAAATAAATAAAACCTCCGTTGAAGTTACTAAAATATAAAATATTCAGGAGTTCTCTATAGAATTACATGTACTTTTAAAATGTAATAGAAAAATCCTGGACATATTGAAATCTCACTTAGGATGGGAAATAATGAACTAGGTAAAATTTTATCAACAATATTTATAAAAATATCTGAGATACAGTTTGCTATTGAAGCAATTGCCTGTTATTATTGTATCACAATGGGAAAGTCTGTTTAATCTCATGTGACAGGATATTGACAGGGATAGTCAAAAACCAAAATTACAACAAATTTAAAATGCTTAATTGGCTTTGTTTTGAGATTCTAGAATTAGGAAACACTTCATTCCATGAAGTGGAATGAGTATTTCAATGGGCAGAGCAGAAGATGGTGGTTTTATAGACAAAGACGGGCTGAATAAAAGCAGAAGTAAAGAACAATATTTTAAAGTTACTTGCCTTGTGAGGCAGGGATAGGGAGACAGAACAATAGGAAAATAACTTATTGGTTAATATGAGGCTGCCTCAGTTTCCTTTATTGTAAGGATGAAAGTAGAAAGAACTGTATTATCATGTTAATTGAAATTGGCCTATTTAGAGGACTAGACTGTTGTTCCCTTTCTCTCCTGAAGGTCAGACAACAGTTTCAGTTTGGTGATGTGGAATTTTGGCATGGGTGACTCTGTTTTGATTTTTAACCTTGTCTTCTGAAATGATGGTGTCTTATAATTTTTGTTTAACAGGACTTTTCCTCTTGACCAAAATATGGTTGGTGATGGCTGGAACACAAAGATGGAAAACAAAAAGCCCCAAGTAATTTTAGATTTATTTCTTCCACTCTGAAGTTTAGATAGTGATTCAAATAAACCAGTGATCTAGGTACATAAGGTAAAAATTTGTAGTATGAATCAGCCAAGCTATTTTTTTTCTTTTCTCAAAGAATGGAGTGCTGCTCTAGGCTTGCTGATTCTCAGCTCCTGCTCTGATATGTATCACAGAGACAAGACCTTCAGGGTATGTATTATAGGTTCTCCAAGTCAGTGGGCTTCCTGCTGCTTTGGGCCCATGGGATTTAATAGTGGGAAACTGGAGGGTACAGGAAGAAGGGTATTTCTTTCACTATGCCTCAGGTGACTGTAACTGCATGCTCTCTGTAGCTCCAGTTTCCATTCCCACCAGGCAGGCCTTCTGGAGGTCAACTTCCACCAAGTGGCTCTGGATCCTGAACCTGTTAGTACCTCCTGGTTGTGGGTGGTAGTGGTTCTCTGTTGTTATCAATTTGTTGTTTTGGTTTTTCCCACTTGGGCCCTAATACAACTTGGAGAATTTGGGATAGGGGAAGGTAGACTGTGGAGGGACAACTGGGAAGAGATTGGAGCCAAGAACCCTGTGGATGCAGTGTTCATGGGGTAGGAGGCTTAGTGCCCTCTTCTGTTGGAATTAGGTGGGGGGTGCTAAAGAAAGGAAGTCAGTATCCCATTTTCTAGCTGAGTGTCTCCTAAGTAAGTTCTTCTCTGAGCCAGGATGTAGAGAGGATGTTATAGTTTGGATGTAAAGTGCCCCCCAAAAGCTCACATGTGAAACAATGCAAGAAGATTTGGAGGAGAAATGATTGGGTTATAGCCTTAATCAATCTAGTCAGCAAGTTAATCCTTAATGGGATTAACTGAGTGGTAACTGGAGGCAGGTGGCGTGTGGCTGGAGGAAGTGGTTCATTGGGAGTGTGGTTTTGGGGTATATATTTGTATCTGGCAAGTGGAGACCTCTCTCTGGCTGCTCTCTGATCATTATGTGAGCTGTTTCCCTCTGCTACAGTCTTCCACCATGATGTCCTGCCTCAGCATGAGCTCTGGGGAATGCAGTCTGTTGTCTATGGACTGAGACCTCTGAAACCGTGAGCCCCCAAATAAACCTCTCCTCCTTTACGGTTGTTCTGGTTGGGTCTTTCAGCTGCAGTGGTGAAAAAACTGACTAGAACAGATGACAAGAGGAGAACATGCCAGCAGTGGGAACAGACTACTCTGCACTAGAGTAACAAGAGTGTGCAGGATCCTCATAGGCTGTGTGGATACGGGGAAAGGAAGCCAGGCTTGAGTCATCTTGACAGTACTTTACCTTAGCGTCCTTATTTACTGGTTGCTGTGGTACGGCTAAAAAAAGGTTAGTGGGGGAAAGTTGAGGAGGGACAGGAAAGAAGACTCCGGGAGTTGGATCTGCCAGGTCAGGGAGACCATCATGGCCTTCTGAATTGACACGGTGTTCCCCAAGGTAAGCAGTATTGTAGATACCTGCCACACCGAGGACAGCTGCTAGTAGCTAGTGCCACCCAGGTAAGCAGCAACAACCAACAGGGATCTCCACAACAAGGAGTTGGCTAGAGACCCTGTTTTGTTTTACTCCTCCAATCCCACCTCAACTCATTAAAAAAGATAAATCTTTGATAATAGTGGAGAGGGGAGGAACAATTGGAATATACTTATGTGATATGCTTGGGACCAAGAGAGTTTCAGATTTTGTGTTTTTTCTTTTTCAAATTTTGGAATATTTGCATATATATAATGAAATGTGTTGGGAATGGGACTCATGTCCCATTTAGCTCTCCGAGAACAGAGTTGCACACATTAACGATTTGTGAGTCAGTGAAGATTTTTTTACCATTTCAATTGTTTTCCTCTCTGATCCCTTCTTAGGCCCAGGAGCAGCAATTTAGCATCTCTCTTTTCCTCTTTATGCAGAATCTTCTTGAACTCTAGAGTAAAGAGCATTCAATTTACAAAACTGTTTATAAAGTATGTGGTTATTTGAATCTTAGTACATTCATGTAGAACATAATCTTTGTTTCTGTATTTTCATATAATTTATCAATAGGTAGAAGAAGTTTGAGGCTTTCGTAAATGCACACAGCACAAAAATATACTATATTTTGGTGTAATGTAATTTTCTTGCTTTTACTGCCTACTGGGGAAAAGCTATTTGTGCACATTCCTCTATGCATGCAAGTTCCCCAGCTGATGGCTTTGCTTTGTTTTCATAGAACATATTGTGAATGGTTGAAAGGATGTCTTTTACATAGCCAAAATTTGCTGGTTTTGTTTACTTGTCCTTCTGCATAATACCTCAATTAGCAAATGATGAGGCCCTCTTTTCCTGTCATAAAAATATAAACCATCTCCATTTTCATGTTTGATGTAAAACAAAAATCCTCAAAATTTCCACTAGATGGTGCTATTAGAATGCAAACTATTTCATTTATCTTTGGTCACAGCCCAGCGTGTCTCTATAAAATCCTCATTTTGAAATCCATCCCAGTGTTATTTTGACTCGTGAAGCAGGTCTGATTCCTGCTGAACTAATGGATTTGGATGCTTTAGTATTTAGGTAAGAGACCACGCAATGTTTCCCTGACGTCCCCAGAGGACTCTAGGCAAAACGATAAAGAGGCTTTTTTTTTAAAAAATCCAATCCTCATCCAAACCACTTTTTCCCTGGCGTTTTTGCTTGCCCTTGTGCTGCTGTATGGATTTCTAGGAGCAATTCCATAGTGATAATATCTTTTGAAGCCACTCTATGGTTTCTTCACCTAGTCTTGCCTCTCTGCCTGACTGGTGTGTGTGTGGAGGGGGGGGGGGCGGGGGGGATTCTGACACATCTATTAGATTACTTTCCTATTAGCAGTGAATTAATCTTTGGTGATTTATCCATTGATTCTTCAAGTGCAGTTGCTGGCCAGCAGCATCCCTTGGGAACTTGTTAGAATTGCAAATTCTCAGGTTCCAACCTCCACTGCGTGGAAATTCTGGGAGTGGGACTCAGTAATCTGCATTTCCATAAGCCTTCCAGGTGATTCTGATGTGCATAAACTTAACTGGCTGTTAGATCCTTCCTGGTAGCAAAACTGTCTGTCCCATTCGTAATAACCTCTCCCTTGAAAGTCCTTAAAGAACAGCTTCAAAGGCATACAGGTGGGTGAAAGATATTTTGAAGGTCAGCGTGGGTTCTGCTTGGCTTACACAGAAGGCTGGCTCTGCTCTGTCTTCGGGTTCTGCCTGTCACCGTGGAGTCCCCATTGCACAGGAATAGTTAAGTCCGTGCCTGGCGTGTAGATGAAGTAGGAGGGTATGATTCGTCATTCACATTTGTATTTGGGGAAGAGTGTGACACCCAGGAAAGCAGCCAGATGGCAGCCTCCTTCGTAAACTGTCTGCATTACTGAAAGGCAGTTTCTGGCCTCTCATTGTAGTCAAAGAAAAGCAATCCAACAGCAGCGGTCATTTATTGGCTAGGTTGTTGGTCTCTTTCTCTACTGCAGTATGAGTCAGAACACACAGGGAGAAGGAGAGAGAGAGAGAACTCACTGATTAACGGGTCAGAAAGCTACTGTGTAAGACTGTGATCCACTATTGTCCCCATTTCACTGAAAAACTATGGGGCGTGCTAAGAAGATTCAACACTGGCTAGGTAAGATGCCTAGTGAAACAGCATCAGTCGATTCAAACAGGTGTCTGGAATAGCTCTTCTTTCTGTCCTTGGATTAACTGAGTGCTGGCCCATATGAATGAAAGCTTTTAACTCTCCTGATACACAGGCTGTGCCCTATGCCAATCACATCAGAATCTTTAGGGTAGCTCCAGGGCATCAGTGGAAATTTAAATCTTCCCAGGTGGTTCCAATGGGCACCTAGGCTGGAACCATTATGTTAAAGACTCTGGGGTTAAATTTGTGGCATAGCGGCTTCAACTGAGAAACCCTGGTTGTTGTCTAGTACCCTAGTGTCAATTTCCACAATGGGTTTTTTGTTTCGGCCAGTTCTGATATTCAAAATGGAGATATTTTGTTGTGTGACAGAAAGACATCATCTCCTCCCTTCCTTATCCCTGTCCTCCTTCCTTCCCCTCCTCCTCCTTCTCGCTTTCTTTTCCTGTTCTTTTTTTGGAGGGTGAAGGCTGAAAATCTAAAATTGTGGTTACAAATTGGATACATTCCTGCTATATATAGTCAGTGTTCTAAGTTTAAAACATTCTAAATTACAAAACCCTTTTTCATTTTTGCCTTTGGCCACATGTTCTTGGGTGCCCTCAGGCTATATTATATAATAGTCCTATTTTAGAGTATATGAGAGTAAAAAATTAACATTAGTCTTGATGAAAGGGCATTACTTTCATTTCATTAGCTCATACTGATTGGACAGACTGAAAACATTTCTATAATAATTGCTTGGAAAACTCTAAAGCTATTCACTGGAGTTGGAAACTGTTCTATAATACAAGGTGAATTTCATGAAATAAATGGTGAATATTTCCTTTTTTATTAATTCCAGAAAATCCTGTCTATATCCATGTACAACTTTTAATAGTAAGTAGAACAGAAACTGGAAAGAAATGTAGTTGTGATGTGTGAAATATGAAATTAGACTAAACAGTATAAAAGTGTGAATGAAGATCCTCTTAGTTCTTTGCACTAAAGGGCGTTAGTTCTTTGCACTAAAGGGCGTTAGAAAACTACATCCGTCCAGGAATTCCACTGTTAATGATACATTGTCAGTCCTGATTTAGGCATCCCTTTTGAAATGCAAATGTTACTAGAAGAAATATAAAATTTGTCAAGCTATTCCCCATGAATAGAGATTGGGTGAGAAAACTGGGTGGCTTGAGAGAGAAAAACAAAAAGACCCAATGAAAATGTAGAACAGGCTATGGAGAAAGGAAAGCAATTAAGGAATGGGAGGTCCAGGGCATTTTCTTTTTCATTTTGACCTAATGGTAGGTCAGGGCCAAAAGTATGGAAATTTGAAAGTGATTCATTTATAGAGTGAATGCTCTTTTTCCAAAAGAGTTTTTTAAGACATCTCATTGACTTGTAGGTGTCTTAGAGAACAATAACAACAGTAGAAATGAAAGCTGTAGACGAGGAAGGTGTCTTGCGTTCTAGAGAGAGGTCTATAGGTTCTGGAGATTTCTTCCATACTGTAGACACATCGAAAGCAGTATGACCTATTAATAATTTATGCAATATCTTGACATTCAGACCAACTTTCATTAGGAAGGTGTAAACTTTTGAAATTATTGTTTACTTTTAATTTAGATTTTAAACACCTCCTCCCTGAATGATGTTGGATACTTCTGATTGTGAGGGATTGGAAAAGTGTTTAGAGAGCTATTCTGTATTAGCCTTAATTTGTCATTTAATTGGTAACCACCCTTCTCTATGGCCCTATGAAAATGTTACACTTCAGCACCTTTCTGTCTAAAGACATAAACATATTCAATTAGTGGGAAGCCAGATCATTTGTTTCCAGAGCTGCTTTTATTTTCTGTTGTTGATATGTTAAAATAGTTAAACACTTGCATTCATCTCATCCTATTAAAGAAACTTCATCAGGGAACAGTGAGGTAACATGTTTGGTGACAGCAGGCTTAGTCACCCTGCTGTGAGAAAGAGATGAATAATGTTTTTTAATCTTACATCTATTGATTCTTTTTAAAATGTACACACTGTTACTGAAAGAAGTTACTGCAGACTATTTTTTGTTAAGTTTATCTTCTCCATATCTTCATTATTAAATCAAATGGTACATTTACTTATATTGTTCTTCATAAAAGGAAATTGCCGCATGGCATTTCTTATTGTTTATAATTCCCATTTTGAAAGATCTAGTCATGCATTCTTGAAATTTTATAAGTGCTTTCTGTCTTCATTCTAGTAGTTTCCTCCCCACAAACTGCATTTGGCTGCCAAATCCTCCCCCCTATTTTAAGCATTATCTTGTTTATGTTTCATGATTTATCTGCTATTTGTCAAAACAATTTTTAGAATCACATTTTCTAGTTTCCCATTAGAGCACAGCATGAATGGATATAAAGGATCATTTTGGTGAACATATCATTAGACAAAGTCGTTTTGTGTAAATTCAGGATTCTGATAGAAATGATTTGAGAAAATCAATTCCTTCACAAATTTAAGAAGGACTAATATCATCCCAAGATAATGTAACATTTTCGAAGTATAGTATTTCCTTTGAAAGACTATAGCTAAAATGTAATTTCTTTTCAATCCAGGGAATTTTTTTCCTAGATCTAAGACTTGTAAACCATGATTGATTATATTGCTCATGCTAGCCAGAATTATTTCATTCCAGGATATTCTACAATTTTTCTTGAGCTTAGTATAGTTGATAATCCGTAGTGTTACAAGGATATCCTTACACAGTGGTAGCTTATTGAAGCAGCTAATTTACTCTGTTTCCTTCATAGTAAAAGAGAATATCTGACTGCCCTGTTTTAACTCTCCTAAATAGTAGAAAATGAGCCAAAGATTCACGTAAATATTTCTACCATTTTTAAAATCTCCAAGATTGGAATGTATCTTATAATCAAAGACATTTTATGGTTATAAATGATAGCATTTTATTCTTAGTGATAACACAGAATAAGGATGCATCATGTAATTAGTTGTTTATATGAAATACAACTTGGTTAAATGTAGATTTAACAGTGATTCAACAATTTTATGTTTCCAAGAAGATTAAAAGCAATTTCGCTTTTATGATAAAGTATATATTCAAGATTTTTGTGCTATTTTTGCACACCAAAAGCCCAAAATATCTCGAGTGCAAGGAAATAGTACTAATATATAGTGGACATTTATCACAGTTTAGAAGCAGTTTCAGCATACAGCTGAGGATATCCTGCATTTTGCTTTTACCTAATTTGTTTTGAATAAATTACAAGTTTTAAACAATGTTCCTAAGTTAACTGCTATTAGTTGAACTTTTATTTTCCATAAGCACAAGATTATAATTTGGTATTCCATTTCTGGAGATCTGTTTTTTAAGGCCATTAAGCAGCAAAACTGATTATGAAAATAAGCAAAGTAGTCATTCATTTGTGGGACTTTATAGCTCTGTATTCGGTTTATAAAAGCAATTTTTAGGTAATTTTGGGCTAGTCATTTAATATGGGGTTAGAATAGTGACTTACAGATACCTACTTGCAAGTAGGTGTCATTGAAGGGGGAATTTCTCTGCAAGGGTGGACTGCCTGAAACTTTGAGAACTGTATCTAGTCTGGATTATGATCTTTCTTTGCTGGTAAATTTACATGTAATATATATAGAAAATCATCATTATTCCAGAAACCTTAAAGAATATTTCCTTTTTATTTGTTTTCCCTTGCCAATACAGTGTTTGTTGGATGACTATAAAAATCTTTTATAATAAACATTGGGGAAGATTTATTTCTAGTGTGACTTCCTGGGTGATCCTTTACTATTTTACTCCAAGCAAAAATTAAACTCTAACTTCTTGATAATCCTTTAAACTATTTATGTGCAGCTCCTATCTGCAAAGGCCACATTGATTACAATTGATTAATTGAGTCATTCATTCAACAATACTGAATGCATCCTATGTGTCAAGTACCCCTTAATATACTGAGGATACATCAAAGAATAAGGGACACAAATCCTTGTCCTCAGGGAGCTTACCTTCTATTAGAAGGAAGTAAATCACATGTGTGGAGGATGAGTGGGTGTGGGTATATACATAATATATGCATATATAAACACACCCATATATAGCTTATATACATGTGTATACATATAGATGTATACACACATATTCTAGCATACATACATACAGATATATACACACACAGTATGTTGGAATATATATGCACATATATACATATATACATATGTATGGTATATTAGCATGTTAATCTTGGTGCTAGGCAGAAAATAAAACAATAAAGAAGATGAGAAGTAATGGTAAGAAAAGTTCTGTTTGGAAGGAAAAAAACTTTTTCCTCTACCTGGGACCTGCAAATTAAACTGATAAAAGCCAGATTGCCAAAAGGAAAAGAAAAAGCAAACAAACAATAAACAGAGGTTACTTTTACTTATATGCATACATGTGACAACTCAAAGGGACTTATTTGGGGCTTATATACCACTTTAACAAAGTGTGCTAAATTGTGAAAAATTATTTGAAAAAGGAAAGGGGAAGTTTGAGTTCCTAGGGACAGTAAATTGTGGAGGCAAATATATGGAGGAAACTAATGGAAAAAAGGGTTGTTTAAGAAGCTTTGTTATGTAAACTCAAGTCGACCATTTCTAGTTGTAAGAGGCATCTCTTCCTTGGTATGGGGAAGAGGAGGGAGAATACTTTTCAAATGGAAAGTTCATCACTTGGATAGCATCCATGAAGCACTGGCTTTAACGTCTTGCTTTTAGGTTGAAAAGGAAAGGGAAGAGAGACCTTTCTGCATTTGTTCTTTCTTAACTGCCTTCTGTTCAAACTAAATCTTTTGTCAAACTGGCATATATTGGGGTGGCCTATTTTGATTCCCATCAGAATAAACAGAGTAGGTGAATATATTTCCTTTAGAAAGTAACCTTTGGACAAAGACTTTCTCACAGAAAGAGAGAAGAGGGTTCTGGGACCAGAGAACATAAAGTACAACGCAAAAAGAGGCAGCAGAGGACTACTAGTACTCCAGGTCGGGAGGGGAGGGCCTGGGAGGCAGAGGAGGCCGGGTTTCACGAGGACATTGGCTTTGGACTTTAGGGAGATGGGAAAATATTGTAGGGTTTAGCCAAGGAATGACCTGACATTTTAAAATCATCACTGGCTGGTAATATGACATTTTGTTATTACTTAGCATTCTTATATGATGATAAATCTTGCATAAGTAGAGAGATCATAAGTTAGACCAGTATTTTGGAGTGAAATATGTAAAAAGAATTTTGGATTGAAATGTTCTAGACCTTGGGACACAAAATATTCAGACCTCCCTCAAAAACTACAGTTAGCTCTTTGAGAAAAATGGCCATAAATTGTGTTTTCATTGTAGCTTCGCCCATTGTGCAGACGTGTGTTCTGTGACTGGCCTTGTCTTCCTCTCTGCAGATTGATTCTGCAGAGTGATTCTGTTTCCAAGGAAGAGAGTAAGTAGCTATGAGGTACCAAGGCAATGTATGCAATGGTATCTTTGCCACAGTGAGTCTTCACAGTCTACATTTAGTTTGTAAATGACTGAACAAAATTATTCATCCTTGCCTTGGACTCTTTGCTGGGTGTTGAGAACATAAGAATAATTAATGGATGGTTTCTTTCTCAATGGACTCACGACCTGGTAAAGATATAAGACAGTCATGTGTTTGGATTCTTGTTCCTTATTTCCTACACAGGAAACAGAAATATATCTGTTCCATCAAAATTTCTTTTACCAAACTCTTTTTTCTCTTGACTTCCTTTTCTTTTCCTTTTAGTAAGTACTTTCATTTAAGATAATATACTACTAGGATTTTCCTGAAGCAGTTCAGGAAATATTTTCTTTTAAATGTCTTCTCATAAATGTTCTTAGGCTACTTAAATGGTTACATATGTAAGTGGTAAAGTTAGATGACATAACATTTATGTGCTCCCTCTCATCTGAAGGCTAATATTTGCTGTGCTATCTAAAGCTGATATCCCTCACCATGCTTCATTGATGTCAAATCTGCATTTTGTCTTCAAACAAATTCTGTAATTTTTGGTAGAGTTAACAAGTCAATTTATTTCCTAAAAATAGAAAGGAAACAAACTGCAATTTCTGCTTAAGATTATGTCCACTTTTGAGTAATTGATCCTGCTAATTGAGGTGATTTCATAGCTACTTACTCTCTTCCTTTCTACCTAGGGTAACATGATATTTTTGCCACCTGGTAACCATTTAGTGGCTTGCTGTCTGTCAAATTGGAATCATTAATCTAAGATCCACAAAACACACTGACCTCATCAAGAACTATCAGCCACATTAATCACATGGTGAGCAGTAATTAATACCCTTGCTGCACATCTCAGCAGATGCCAAGAGTAACTATGCCCAGAGACAGAGCCATTCAGTGGGTGGTCTGAGGGTCGTGGTCTTTTAGGATGAAATGAGACATATTGGTAGCAAACTTGCTGCCCAAATGAATGAGAAAATCAAGGACCACTTCTTTATCTGTCTAGCACTATTGCTTGGAGCATACCCACTGCTTGTGTGACTATCCTTTATTCCTCTGGGTAAAACTAATCACCTTTACTGACACAGAACCTTTGACTTGCTTCCCTTTATGTACTTATCATGGAGATTTCCCATTGTGTACTTTCGCTCTCTCCTACTACTTCAAAAGCCCCTGGACGACTGGATGTATGTTGTATTTTTATTTCTAACTCTTGATTAGTACCATCCCTGGTCCTTGCTACAAAATTTGGTACCTATTACATGAATGATGGGTTATGGATATACAGTACTTACAAATTATGATAAAGGTGTGCGCTTCTTAAGCTGAGGCTGGCTGGTGGTGTCAATATTTCTATCCTCATTATCTAGCAGTGTGTTGCACAAAGAAAGCACTCAGTTAATTGCTCACTGAATGTACTTTGAGGCTTCAGTAGAACACCTTTCCCTTTGGGATGTTGCTGCTAAGGTACATATCAGGAAATGGGGTCACCTACCAAATGAAGTTTCTTCCTTCCTTTGTCTCTGAATCTCTCTCTTCTTTTACTTCTATGCTGGGTATTGAACCCAGGGCCTCCTGCATGCTATACCATTGAGCTACATCTAGCCCTTCCAGCTCTTTTTTGATATTTTATTTTGAGACAAATTTTAAGTTTTGTCCAGGCTGACCTTGAACTTGCCATCCTCCTGCATCAACTTCCAAAGTAACTAGGATTACAGACATGTGCCATTACACTTGGTCAACTGAATTTTAAAAAGACACATTAATATCAAAGTAGAAATGCTATGTAGGATGTTAGAAACTACTTTAAAAAAAAAAAAACCCTAGATGTACTTACCATAAGTGAAAATTTTTACATAGTTCTCCCAAAGCAAAGTGTCAGCAAAAGTCCCAAATGTGTTTTCAGAATTCTCTGAGATCTTCTGATCCAAAGGAGAAAGGATCCAAAATAAAATCTTCATTTCTAAAAAATAAAAATAAAAGTTAGACACATAAAATTAACACTAGGAAAGTTACTAGACATTACAATGTCATTTTTACTGTAGCTGCTAAGGACATAAAATAAAAGTAAAACACATCCCTATGCTTCTAGTTAAAACACAAATAAATACAATGTTTTATGTCAAAGAACATAGCTTACGGTATAAGACAATTTTTTGCCACTAGAACTAAAGAAATTATATATGAAATATTTGTTAATGAATATGAACCATTAAATAATTGCTATAGTTTGGCTTTTGACTGTCCAAGGTACATGTGTTGAAGACTTGGTCCCCAGTCCATGGTGCTATTGGGAAGCGGTGGAACCTTTAGGAGATGGGACCTAGTGGAAGGGAGTTAGGTCATTGGGAGAGTGTGTTCTTGAGGGGGACAATGGAATACCTGTCTCTTCTCTCCTTTGCTCTCTGGCAGCCATGAGGTGAATAGCTTCCTCTGCCCTGTGTCCCCCACCAGGATGTTCTGCTTTCCCATTGGTCTGAAGGCAGTAAGGCCAACTGACGATCCTGGTGGATTGCAATCTCTGCAACTGTGAACCAAATAAATCTTTATCTTTATAAATTGATAATCTCAGGTGCTTTGTCACAGTGATAGCATGCTGACTACCATAATAACCTAATGGGTTTCTCTATTTTTGTACTCAGAATGTGCCATATGTAAAGCAACTAAAATTCCCTTGTGATTTGAATGAGCTTTAATTTTAATAGAAAATGAGTGTAGTAGACAGCATATCTGGAGGAGGGGGGAATGATGACCAATGAGGAAAGTGTCTCCATTGTACTACTTGAGATACTTTACAAATTCTAAGTAAAAATGATAATTAGCTATGGTAAAAAAGTCAATGAGGCAGGTAGAAACATTCAAGACTTGTCTTTCTAATTTAGTGACTTGTTCCTTTTTGACATGCTGCTTTACTCATTTGATATACATGTCAATTATTCATTTGTTTGATTTCAGCTTGCTGCTCAACCTGACCATCCCCTCATGAGTCAAGCTGGTTTGGGGTCTCTGTAGAGTTCGCTGTTTCTACTTCCTTTGCATGTCTGTGAGCGACCTGTTGTTTAAAAGTACCCAGTTTAGAAAGGTGAACATCTCCTTACCCTGTCTTTCTCACTTGGATTTGGTTTCAATTTTATAATAAAAATATATCTTAAATAACTTCAACCATTTAATTTCAAAGGAAAAATATGTGTTTAAAACAGACTATTAGTAAATGTACATAATCTCATCATTGTTGGGGAGGGGGTTGCTGGGGATTGAACCCAGGGCCTCACACATGTAAACACACAATCTACCACTGAGCTACACCCTCCAACCCCATTTAATGGATTTTAAAATAGTCTTTCACAGCTATCAAGTTCAATGTTTGTTACATTTTTTAAGCATTGAGCTCTATTTCTTTGGGCTCAAGTTATATCTTATGGCTTGTAATACAAAATAGTTATAATATGGGATATTTTATTTATTCATCAGCTTTAATGAGTTTTTTTGTTTTTGTTTTTTGTACCAGGGATTGAGCTCAGGGGTACTTGACCACTGAGCCACATCCCCAGCCCTATTTTGTGTTTTATTTAAAGACAGGGTCTCACTGAGCTGCTTAGTGCCTTGCTTTTGCTGAGGCTGGCTTTGAACTCATGATTCTCCTTTCTCAGCCTCCCAAAGTGCTGGGATGACAGGTGTGCACCACAGTGCCTGGCTTCTAATGAATATTTTTAAAGGATGATAGTAACTCATATAATGAAAACATGGAAGGTGGTTATTTATACCTGCAGCTATGTTGTATGTTTAAACATTTTATGTCAGAAAGCACATCATCTGGATTTTCCTTAAAAATATTAAACTGAAGTAATTTAATAATTCCCATTCTGAAAAGATGCTTTATCATAGCACATGTCTGAGATACTTACCTTGGGTTCATTGTAAGTAAAATTAAAAGCAATCAAGCCCACAGTTTATTTTTTTAGTTTTCATATAAATTATCTTGGCAAATGGTTTCTCAAGTCATATTTCAGCCTCTTGATATTTATTTTGTTGGATTGAAGCCTATCGATTTGAGATGAATTGGTATCATCACCTGAAATGAGGTTTGGAGAACTTTTTAGGAATGAAGCCTAAAATTCAGTAGGGAGAACTTGGAGAATTATATTGAGTAAAGACTAGTAAATAGCACTATTTTTGAACTGAACTAATAGACAATAGAACAAGGAAGCTGTAAGTTTGAGAAATTATTATATGAAAGGTGTAGGAAAAACCCAGTTATCAGAATTTGGCTCTGATAAGATGTAGTTTAGCTGAGGAAAAAATAAGAACATATTTTTTGATTTTTTTGAAGTTTCTATATGAGAAGCACAGTATATTTTCATTACTAATCTAGTACAATAATTAAACACTGCTGGTATTAATGTGAAAATAAAAATTCATCAGATAAGATAAATTCTGCCTAAGCACAGATAGTTGGGAATTTGTATATAAGTCACATCTAAAGAAAATTCTGTGTTTAAAGGAAAGTAAAATAATTTATTCAGATCTACATTTAATCAATAAGTGCCAGTGTTTTGTTTTAAATGCTTAGCACAATGTAAAAGCATAGTGAATATAGGTAAACATAAAGTTACGCCATAACAAATTTAATAACAGTACCTGGTTATAGGACTTTTTGATTATATATCTTTGTCCTTAGGATGAAATATCTGAAGGACAGGGCCACTCTTTGTGGGTCTTGCTTAATAATTAGAATAGCCACATAAAGTGGATTGTGAAAGAATTAGAGAAGAGCAAATGTTGAGAATGTCTCTTTTGCAAGCACAGCAACAAGCTGAACACCAGCTGCAGCTTTTGCAAAATAAGCATGGCCATTTGACCCCTTGTCCCATAGTACTTGTAGAAGGGAGAAATTTTGAAAGGAGGATAGAAAGGTCATGGAGAGAGGACGTGTGTGTGTTGGGAGTATGTGTGAATATGTGTGTGTGTGCTGAGGGAGAGGTGGAAACTGGGAAGGACCATGGAGTAGAATAAATAC
The DNA here is from genome assembly GCA_004024805.1 of Geosciurus inauris. Lineage (NCBI taxonomy): Eukaryota > Metazoa > Chordata > Mammalia > Rodentia > Sciuridae > Geosciurus > Geosciurus inauris. The sequence continues at coordinate 106,189 of PVHX01004451.1, read as the reverse complement.
TTCCAGAGGTATTTTCTCTGGCTGCCTTCCTTTATGTCGAATTCTGCAGGTAGGCTAAGTAACAATGTCCAACTTGCTGAAAAGCGAGAAAACAGAGATCTATGGAAACTGAAGGTCAAGAAAAATGCTGAAGAGAAAAAACATTTAAAAGCCATAACAGACCAGCAGACTGTGAAGCTATAGTGGGAGATGGTGGTCAGAAAGATCAGGAAAAAGGGGCCAGGGAGGCTTTGGAGGCAGAGTTATCTTGAGCCTGAGAGCTACTTCCTGGAGCAGTTAAGGAGCAACCCTTAGAACTATTTGAAGACAGCAACAGAGGAAGGGTCCTGGTGTGAATAAAGAATGGTTGAATAAGTTTAGAAAATCACCATGTATATTACCCATTATAGCATTTTTTTTTCTTCTCAAGTTTATTCTTTTTAAAAAAATTTTTTAACTATATGTATTTTTTTAGTTGTAGATGAACACAATACCTTTATTTTATTTATTTATCTTTATGTGGTGCTGAGGATTGAACCCAGGCTTCACATGTTCTAGGCAAGTGCTCTACCACTGAGCCACAACCACAACCCCTCAAGTTTATTCTTTTGTGGGTAGCACTTAGAAATGAGCAGTGAAGGCCGGGCACAGTGGTGCCTGTCTATAGTCCTGGCAGCTCAGGAGGTGAGACAGGGGGATTGCGAGTTCAAAGCCAGCCTCAGCAAAAGGAAGGTGCTAAGCAACTCAGTGAGACCCTGAGACCCTGTTTTACTAAATAAAACACAAAATAGGGCTGGGGATGTGGCTCAGTGGTCAAGTGTCTCCCTGGTACCCCTCTCCACCAAAAGAAAAAAAAAAGAAAAAAGAAATGAGCAGTGAAATGTGAACCAGGAACATAGCAGGGTCATGGGATTTCTTTGAAATTGCCTTGAATGAACAATCAAGTAACTTGTAGAACAACAACAGGTGCACTAACCAAGAGAATAAATAGGCAGAAACAAAGGGAGTAAATTAAGAACTATATCAAGAAAGAAAGATCAATGGGGTTAACTCCTGGCAGGGTCTACTGAGGTCATTGTAAAGTTAGGATTTATGGTCCTGGGTTTCTCAATGTATTTTGGAAGGGAAATTTCATCAGTAGTGCAGGTGCACTAAGATGAAGTCTGCTGGGTCATTGATCCCAGCACCCTCATTAACATAAGATTGACTTGTAGTTGAAGCCTCCCTGAATAGAATGGCCACCATGAGAATTCTGGAGAGGACCAAGTAGGGCCAAAAAACTCCACTGCCTAACTTGAAGGAGGAATTGAACACTTGACTGGTAAAGACTGAAGGAGGCGAGCCCCAGTTCTCCTGGTAAACATCAAAGAGCAATAAATTAGGAGCAGTCTTTTTTCCTTTGTGGCTCTGCTCAGAGGCGACCCACTCTCCCTTTTGAGAGTACTTTTTTGCTTGAGCCTTACTTTACTTTCACTTATAATAAAGTTGTCTTGCTTGGCTTTTGGTGAGTAACTTCCAATTTTCTTTTGTTGGAATATAAGAACCAAGGTTTGGAGCTTCAGATCCCTACTTTCCTGTGACACTTTCTTTGCTATTATAATTTAAATATTATCCTCTAAAACTCAAGTTGGGAAATATATTTCAGGTAAATATATCTGAATCTGAGTGAACACAAATTGACCACATAGTCAGTTGTCTGTTTCATTTATTCACAAAACCATCCATTCATCCCTACATTCATCTACTGAGCACATTTTTATTTCAAGTGTCCAGTGTACCTGACACTGGAATGCATGTATTGATAAGGTATTCTGCCTGTCCTGAGTTTACAGTTTATAGATAGGAAATCTCACATTTATTGAACATAGAGAGCAGCATCACAAGAGAAGCTTGCAAAGAGTGCTATGAGGACATGTTGGAGCATTCTTGAGTTTATATATTGAAACCCAAAATTAATGTGATGTAAATAAAATAGTTTTTCTCATACCTAACATTCTGATGCAAAACTAGAGTGCTGGTGTGATAGAAGGCACAAGATTTCTTCTATCCGCCATCACCATGTGTCATTTCATCCACATGGTCCATGATGGTTCTTCCTCCCACTCTCACTCTGTCCAGCAGGAAGAGGAAAATGAGAAAGTCAGAGGCACAGAGAATTCTCTTAAGAGCCCAGCTCAGAAGATGAGCATATCCTTTAAGACCACCATTGGAAAGAAATTAGTTTTAAGGCTATACCCAAGTGAGAGATAAGTGAGAAAAAGAAATACATTCTTTCTGGTGAGAGACCATGCTTTCAGATAAAAATGAGAAGTTTTATTGCTTTTAAGCAAATTATGGATTGGGGAAAAGGTATAACAATCCCTGTCAGAGAACGCATTTCTGTGTGTGAATTAAGAGATGATTCTTCAAGCATGCATCGGAATTTTTCAGGACAACAGCATGGGAAATGGTGCTCCAGGCAGAAGGACAAGCATGTTCTTTAAGGCTAGGTATCTAGACCTGAAAGTGTCCCCTAGTGCAGTGATTATTTGCATACTTGTTACTCTTAAAAGTGCCGGATAAGGACTAGCACAGATTTGGAATAAAAATGGTTCTCAAACAGGAACTCTTCATCTTTTTAGTAATGTGATATTACTCTTATTCTAGAGGTACAAAATTACTGATAGCCTTTGACTCTCTCTTCTTCATCTTCTAAGGGGAATTCTTTGCTATCAGTGCCAGATTCCTGGACTTCTGATATATCGAGCAGGATACTTGGTAGAAATACAACATGAAGAATTCTGCTTCCATAATAAAATGGATCTCTTGGAGGTCAGTATTGGAAAAGAAGGGTCTGGGATGAGGATACTTTTGGAAACACAAAGATGGAAAATTTAGGAGATCAATTGCTTTATTCATGGGACTTAAGAAATGTCCATCCAAAAGATATTATAGAAAAGCATATCTCTGTAATATTTGTTGTATTCCTAGTTCTTCGTTTTGCTGTTTCTTTAAAACATTTTGGTGAACTTACATGTTATTCTTTTATGCTTTGGGTCATAAGATTACTTCTTTTGGATATAACACTGTGCTAAGATTTGAAACTAGGATAAGAAGTCACCATTTTATTTGAAGAACTTAGTATCTTACTCTTTTCCAAATACTTTTTGGACTTTTGAAAAGCAATAAGCGGAATAGATGACTACCTATTTAATGAGATCTTCAGTTCTAAAATAAAATTCGCTTTCCAAACTCATTCCCTTGCTCGTTTTCACAGAGTCTACTTTTTGATATTCTCACCTTTTAGATCAAGCAGTGACTGGCTAATAATTCTTCAAAGATCTGCTTCTGTGGTGTGACTTATACAGTCTCTAACATTTTAGTGTAAGTTGACAGATTTCAATTTTCTGATGACAGGAGAAACTAGTGCCTACGTACGGAAATGAGAAAACTTAGTCGAGGAAAGATTTTTGAAACAAGAGTTGAGTAAAAATATAGAATGATAAAAATATAAGATGATATCGAAATGTTTCATCTTTTTACTTTTTTGCTTAAGACTGACTTAGCTACAGACATTTAAAAATGAATATTAGAAAAATGTCCTTTTCAAGGAATGCGTGTTTTATGGAAGTAAAAGGCAGTACTTGTGACAGGAAAACTATATTCTTTCGGATACTACTTTTTAAGACCAAGTTTTTTCTGGAATAAATGAAAGAGACTTGCCACATTTTCTCTAATTATAGTTTGTTATCAATTTTTTAAAATATGTTTTTAGTTGTAGTTGGACATAATACCTTTATTTCATTTTATTTTTATGTGGTGCTGAGGATCGAACCCAGGGCCTCACACGTGCTAGGAGAGCACTCTACCGCTGAGCCACAACCCCAGCCCTGTTATCAATTTTAAGGCTTTAAAAAATATGAGAAAGGCTATAAAGAATTGTCCTTCTATGAAAACCTAATTTTGTAGGAGAGATTTAAAAAAATCATCCTGTGTGTCAAAATATGACAATTATTTATCAAGCTTGGTAGACTTTAGGAATGTTTGATGGTCTTATTTTATTTATTTTCTGCAAGCAATCTTTTTTCTTCTTTTGACAAATGAATACAAACAACATTTACAGACTGACATATTTTTCCCAGAGCAATCAACATTGGATTTAATGATCTCCAGTGATGATTTTTTTCCCATCTTTTCTGGCCCTAATTTCAGAACATAATGGAGCACAAAAACAGAATTTTGTGGCAGGCTCTATTTGAGGGCTATGTGTAGTTTAGGGCCTGAGAGACGTCTTGTTTGTAGAACACTTCCTCCCATTAGTACTACCTGACCTTCAGCCTGGTCTCCCTTAGCCCTCGTGTACCACAGATAGCATGCCTGGGGATGACCAAGAGCCTATAAGCCACAAATCTTTGATTTGATAGCAGAAAACCCAAATTATCTTGTCACCATTTCACACGAATGACATAGAAGCCCAAGATAAGGACAGCGACTGTCTTCCACCAGATGGCAGTGGTCTTTGTGCAAAGAACAGAAGCGTAATATTCACTGGGTCTGATACCAACTGTAACAAAATCTTGCCCTTGTGAATTTAATGCTTGTGAAAGCCATGTCGTGGTTGTTTTCTCTGCCATGGGCTGAGTTCTCAAGAACAATTAGTCCTATTTTCACAGCAGAGAAAAAATGCTGCATATATAATACAATGTCTTATATAATGTCTTTCTCTAAGGAGCCCGAAGTATTTTGCAGCTGTTATTTAATTAACCTCACACTATGCCTCTGAGGCAGGAAAAAGGAATTACCGTATATCCTATTTATCACAGTGTATTTAAATAATTTACTGATATCATTCATAATGGGGAATGGTGGCACAGGGAATAAAACATTTGTTGAATTTCAGTCCACAGCCCTAGTCATTAAGCTAAGTTGATTTTTTGCAGGAAATGATGTTTATAAATTTAGAGGAGATCCTATTCAGTTTATATTTACAAAACAGTGGTTTTCACATTTTAATTTGAGCCCTTCAGTACATTAGCTTTTGATGTTATTGCTTAAGAATACAGGGGAATTTCTAAAATGCAAAATCCCAGAACCTATCCTCAGAGATTCTGTTTCACAGGTTTGAGAGGGGCCTAGGGATTTACATATTTTAAATATAACAGGTGATTCTGAGGTGGTGGTTTTTTCCCACATTTTAAGTTACTTCTTCACAAGCCTCACGTAATATACTAGTAAGACAGAGAAATTGACCCACTTTCTGAAGTTAAAATAATTTATTTGGAGAAAGATGTTCTGTATTACATAAAAGCCTGAAATATAACACTTTTCTTCAATTTTTTGAAGGGTAAATCCGCAAGTGTAAATTATTATGCCTTATTCATAAGTTTTATTTAAAATCAGTTAAAAACTTATGCATAATTATTTTTAAATCATGCTTTTCAGAAACATAACTATAATGATTTTTAAAAAAATTATCACATGTATTATCTTTCTCTTGAAGTTCAATGGTCCCTTTACATAGGCATTAGGTAACCAGATTCTAAACTACCTGGAGTCCTTTACTTTCAGAAATATAAGAGACCCTAAAGAGATTCAGGTACCTTCTGTAATGTAAACGTTAATTGGCTTCTGGGAACATGAATTTATTCATTTTCTTCCAAGACAGAAATCAACACAAAGATATAGTTTCAATGTGTTCCTGAAATTTCATGTGTTGGAAACTTAATCCTCAAATTCATATATTGATGATATATGGAAGTATTAGATAAGGCCATCAGGGAAATTAGGATTAGATAAATTAGGACCCCATCATGGGAGTAGTGAATTGATTTGCCTGATCCCTGCCAAGATTTGAAGCTCTTCAGGAAGAGGCCCCTGATTCTGACTGGTGCTTGCCCTGACTCTCCTTGTCCCTGTATGCCATCTGGACTCCATGGAGCAGAGGGAATTGATTCAGAGGGCCAGGTTGACAGAGCAAGCCAAGTGCTAGGATGACATGGCCACCTGCATGAAGGCTGTGACCCAGCAGGGTGCCGAGCTATCCAGATAGGAGCTCAACCCACTCTTCAGGTGGGTAAGAATGTGGCTGAAGACCAGAGGTCTGCCTGGAGGAAAAGACACCTCCAACAAGAAGCTACAGCTGATTAAGGATCATCAGAGCCAGGCGCGGTGGCTCACGCTTGTAATCCCAGCACTTAGGGAGGCTGAGACAGGAGAATCGCAAATTCAAAGCCAGCCTCTGCAACAGCGAGGCACTAAGCAACTCAGTGAGACCCTGTCTCTACATAAAACACAAAATAGGGCTGGGGATGTGGCTCACTGGTTGAGTGCTCCTGAGTTCAATCCCTGGTACCAAAAAAAAAAAAAAAAAAAAAAAGAATCATCGGGAGGCCATGGAGTTAGAGCTGAGATCCATCTACATCATGTCCTGAATTGTTAGGTAAGTATTTAACAGCCAATGCAGCTAATCCAGAGAGTAAGGCCTATTTAAAAATGGAGGGAGATTACTTCTAGTACCTTGCTGAGGTTGCACTTGGTGATCACAAAGGATAGATAATTCTCCAGGAGCTTAAAAAGAGGCATTTAATAAGCAAGAAAACGATGCAACCCACATACCCAGTCTACCTAGGCTGGCTCTTAACTTGTCTGATTGTCCTATGAGATCCATAATACAGCAGAACTTGCCTGCACACTGGCTAAAATGGTTTCTGATTTGTTACTCGATACACGGAATGAAGGAAGACTCATAGAAAGACTGCCCTCTCATCATGCAGTTGCTTGAAGACAATTTAACGTGTGGACATCAAACAATGTGGAGAAGAATATGATGAGGCAGAAGGGGCTGCGAACTAGATGCAAAGAAGGTGTCATCATTTTTCCCTTTTAGAGAAATCTTTTTACATATCTCCATTCCTCATTGAACTTGGATTTCCTATAGCAAAGGAGCCCTTCATGTGTATGGAATCATAGCTTCTCTTCTTTGCACATTACAACTTTGGGAAAACGCTATCTCTTGTTTGTCTTGGCCTTCCTGGTGTACAGTTATTGCTGTGGAAAAGTATTAATAGCTTCATTTTGTATAAACATAAATAATTTCCAAACAGTTAAGTAGAGGACTAAAGATGTTTCTGGTATTTAAGTAATATGAACCAGTTCTACAAGTGACTGTGCTTTGTATTGCTGTTAAGATATGAAAATGTGGTTAAGTACAGTTTAAGAAGTGTTCCACATAACTTCTAATGTCTACATTTCCCTCCCTTACTCTACTTTGGGTGTTTCCTTTTAGTAAGCAACTTTTCCATGCTCTGAGTGCATTCCTTTTAGTAGGAATTTGGAAATATTAGATTGAATGGAAAAGCACTTAGTGTTTCTGGGTTAAGGGTAACAAATTCAAATGCCTCCTATATCATATATTATGGAAGTTGTGTCCATTGGTGACAATAGAGAGCTTACTGATTCACTCTTCATTTGCTACTGTTTAAGTCAACAACTTCTCTTCCCAATAAAAATTCACTTACACCTTCAAAAGGAAACAAGCTTAGCACATTTGCGCCATCTGATGCCCTCTGCCATGTATGATGCAGCAAGAAGGCACTCACCAAGTATCAAAATAATGTCAGCAGTTTGCTTTTGGACTTCCCAGTCTCTAGAACTCTAAGCCAAATGAACTTCTGTTCTTTATAAATTACCAGGTCTCAGGGTTTTGTTACAGCAACTGAAAATAGACTTATAACATTTGCAACTTCAATAAAATGGAGAATTTGGCAGACTGCTGAGTCAACAGATGCCACATTCTGAACAAGTATAAGATGCAGGATTTTCAAGGAAGATGTTGGGACTGTGAAGATGGCTGCATGACTCATTACTCTTCACTGGTTTTGAGCATACAAAAGGGCCAAGGGCTGCATTATGGAGGCTGATTTTCAAAGAGGGTTATTGGTATTCGGTGACTCACATCTTTCCACGGGGGACTGACATGTTTCTGCTTTTCTTCAAGTTGTAATTTAAGAGAGCAAAGACAAAATATGGACTTCTGGTAGTTTGATGAATATAATGAGTGGGTGTATAATTTCTACCTGGATAATGTTATGGGCAAGAGAAGTCTTGGCAAGCCTCTTTGATGGCTGTATTGCCCTCAAAGAAGTAACATGCTTATGTCACTATATCCCTGCCAGTCCTTGGCAGTGTCCAATTTCCTAATGTTTGCCAGGTTTACAAACTAAATTTCTTAGTTTGGTTTTAATTCGATTTATCTTATGACCAATAAACTTGAGCATTAAATGTTTGCTGGCATTTGATATTTTTCTTTAAATTACTTATTCATATTCTTCATCCATTATTTCATTAGGGTTCACTAATTTCCTATTGATTTGCATAAGTTCTGAACAGATTCTAGTATATATGTGCGAGTATAGCATATCCCTGTGTGATTCTTTGGTGTTTTTAGAAATTGAAAATATATTCTTCCATGATGTAGACTTAATAATTTTGTGTTATCTTTCACACAACAGAAATCCTTAATTTAAATGCAATGAAATTCATCCTTTTTATTTTATCTTCACAATCTTAAGTCCTCTCTTGTCTTAGAGATACAAAGGTTGGTTTTCTTATTGGTGTCAAATTATTCATCAGCTATACTATATGTGTATACATTTATGCACAGAGATAACTATATAATTATTTTTATTCTGCTTAATGCCAAAAAATAATTACAATGATCTGTAGTAAAATAATTATGTAATGTTTGCTATAAAAACAGATGTCTTTGAAATGTGAAAAGCAAAGGAAGTACTTTAAAGCTATCTAAGCTAGTATTTCTCAACATGAGGTCTGTGGGTCATTAGTATGAGTTATTTTTTATATTGTTAAATAGGCAAATTTGAGGTATTAACCCAGATCTGCTTAATCAGAATCTCTTGATGTGGACCTAGAGCTCTTCATTCTTAATCTTCATATATCATAATTTGGAATGTCTATACTAAGAACTCTTTAATACCTCTAATCTAAGAGTACTAGGTTTGAGATTTAAATTTGGGTCTGAGCTCTTAGGCTGCAAAGACTATGAGGAAACATTATAGGATATAAATTTTAATTAAGTGACAAAAACTTAATGTATACTTTTTTGGGAGAAATGAGCTTTATCCTAAATTCTCAAAAGATATGTCCCTATTCATGCTGAATCTCTATGAATCCTTTTGCAGGGAACCCTGAACAACATACAATCTCTTTAAAAGGGTTTTAAAGAATATTCAGTAATAGGTTTCATGTGGCCTTTAGTTTATTTAACCTTCAACAGAATCTAAGAGCAAAACATTAAAGTAACTGGATGAATGCATTTCACAAATGAATTTGAGTTTGTTTTTACACTGTATCAAGGTTAAGAGTGACTAGTGCAAACAGTTTTCCTTGGAGAGGAATATTCTTGGTGGAGTAAAGATAGTTACCACAGAGCTCCTTAGGGAGATATTAGTTTACATTTTTTTGATCAAGATGTAGTGTTAATATTAACACTGAAAAAGTATTAATGATGCATTAAAGGTTATTGCAAAATGCAAGGGAATATGGAAAGAGCAATTTTGGTTAAAAGACTTCCACCTTTCAGCTGGAAGACTGAATTATTCTAGGATTTCTGAAGTGCTCTTTCTGTCTCTTCCCACTGCTATTAAGAGACAAGAACCTGAGGTGTCCATGGCAATGACTTCCTTGTTAGGTGTCCTACTAAGAGCTCATTTTGGATAACTTGTCAGGATTACCAAAATTTGTTTCATAAGTATTTGGCACTAGTTTAGTATGGCTGGAATCATAGAATTTAAAGAACCCTAAAAGTTATATAGCTTAATCTTCATTTTATGTAAGAAACATGAGACCTGAAGAAGTAAAATAATATGGCTTATATGATTCACTTATTAGTAAAGCTATGATTAGAATTTAGGACTCTTGTGTCAAAATGCAAGAGAAAATTGAGGACAGAACTTTATCTTTCTGGATAAAGAAGCAAAATCAACAAGTATCATGTAAAATACAGTTTCTAGAATTCCAGATTTCTTGTTGGGTGAAAATTATAGGACCATTAGCAGGGCCAGTTCTGTGTCTTGAATGGTTTCTAGCAGTAATAGCTCAGGATATCTCTTCTGCCTACTAATTAAGGAAAATAGCAACAAAGCAAGATTTCTGAATTAGATTTAGAATGAAAGAGACAAATCTTTAGTTTTGTACATGCTAAAAAATAAATAAAATGGCATTTCAACAGACTCTGATGGAGAGGACTGGGATTTACCTAATCCCAGATATAGGTGTTTCCTCTTCTTTCATGGTTTTATTCTTTGCTCAACGGCCTGACATCAAGGTTACTGGCAGTTTAATCATAATTTCTAAAGCACTGTCAAAAACATTTTTTTTCCTTCCAAATGAAATACAAGTTCCATGAAATGATTTGAAGTAATAAAAAAAGTTATTCATTATAAAACGAAACAAGAGATAAGAAATAAAATCTTCTCATCTCTCCTTAGCAGTCCCAGATTGGAAAAAGTTTAATATTTTCAATTTGTTAGGAGCATTGCGGAAAGAGCCAGGGAAACCATTAGAATTGAAATCTAAATTAATGAGATGAGTTTTCAACGAACAAAATATTTTGAAGAAAAGTATTATTTTGTCTGATTTAGTCTTTTCTAATTTTTTCACAAATATAAGTAGTCATTTCTTAATTTTCTATTGACTATACTAGATATTTTAAAATTCTACCATACACAGACTCTCTCTCTCTCTCTCTCTCTCTCTCTCTCTCTCTCTCTCTCTCTCTCTCACACACACACACACACACACACACACACACACACACACACAAGGTCTTCAGTAATTCATGAATTCACTCCCCTTGCTTTGCTATTGGTTAGGAAAGGAAGTTGAACAGTCAAAACTTCATTAATTGCTTAAAAATATAGCTCTAGTCATTTAATTATATTATTATTTTGTGGTACTAGGGATTGAACCCAGTGGCATTCTGCCACTGAGCTACATGACCAGTCCTTTTTATTGTTTTACTTTGAGATAGTGTCTTGCTCAGTTTCCCAGGCTGGCCTTGAATTTTTGATCCTCCTACCTCACCAAGTAGCTGGGATTATAGGTGTGCAACTCTATGCCTGGCTTAGTCGTTCAATTATAAATTAGAAAATAAAAATGACAGAAAGTTTGTTCAACTTAGAACAGGTCTTTGTGGAGCCAGAATAGGAGCTAATTAGGTAGGTTCAGGCAATCTTGTATGTGAGGTACCAGCATGCTTACTAGGACATCCATCAGCTGGAATAGTGGAGAACAACAGGGTTAAGAAGACAGGTGAAGCACATACACAATTTTTATCCCCTCACACAAGGCAAACTGAATCTCATGAGGTGAGCTTGCCTAGAAGACGACAGGCTTTCATTTTAAAGTCCTTGACATGTATGTAACAAGGTAATCAGCAAGAAGCTGATTAGAAGTTTTGCTTTCTTTCTATTGAAGAGGCTTGAAAGGAGTATGCTCTAGTACCCATGTTTTATGATTTCCTGTATTGGTAAATCAGAACCTGAATTCTCTTAGCAAAACCAAGATTTTCTCATTCATCTTTTCTTCCTCAGGGTAAGGATTCTCTGCAGGAAGACAAAACAATCTGTTTTACTGATGTGAATCAACTGGTTCTGCCTTCGTGAGAGCTTAGGTGCCAGTCTTTGAGAAGCATACTGTTTATCCAGTGGGAGTTTACTAATGCTGATCATATTTTCTATTTTTAAAACTTCTTTCTCTAGGGTAATAATAGTAACAGTTGAATACAGTCAGCCATCTGTATCTGCATCTTTGGATTTAACCAACCACAGATTGGCAATATTCAGAAACAGGGACAAATGGTATTATGTGAAACTGAAACTCTTCTATACCATGAAGGAAACAATCAGCAGAGCAAAGATAACATACAGAATGGGAAATAGTATTTGCAAACTATACATTTGACAAGGAGTTAATAACAAGATTACATGTGGAACTCAAAGAACTCAATAGCAAAAACTCAATAATCTAATTTAAAAATGGGTAATAAATCCCAAAAGACATTTTTTTTGAAGCAAGAAATACAAATGGTATTTGGAAAAAGCTCTTTTGTTTTTTTTAGGAATATGAAAAAAGGTTCTAAAGGTTCTATATTGCTCATCATCAAGAAAATGCAAGTCAAGATCACAATGAGATATCACCTCATTCTAGTTAGAATAGCTATTTTATCAAAAAGATAAAAGAAAAGTGCCAGTGAAGAGGTGAAGAAAAGGGAGCTCTTACACACTGTTGTTGTTGGGAACATGCATTAGTACAGTCATTATGGTAAACATTAAGAAGGTGTCTAAAAATTAAAAACAGAGCTACCTAATGATCCAGCAGTCTTACTCCTGAATATGTAAAACAAAATCAGTCTGTTGAAAAAATATCTGTACTCCAATCCTAATTACTCTGACTTGATTATTGTGTAATGTATACATCTATCAAAACAGCACATAGTACCCCATGAATCTGACCATTTTGTGTGTGTGTGCTTCTGGGGATTAAACCTAAGCCTTGCACATGCTAGGCAAGCACTCTGCTTCTGAGCTATATTCCCTGCCCTATACCTTATAAATCTATAAAGTTGTACAAATTTAAAAACTGAATCTCCCTGCCCTATACCTTATAAATCTATAAAGTTGTACAAATTTAAAAACTGAATCTGAAACATCTTTTAAAATTTGAAAAAAATATGCATTAGTACTGGACACTTGCAGACTTTTTCCTTTTTCTTTTTTCTCAGGCTTCTTTTCTTGTCATTATTCCCTAAGCAATATAGTACAATTATTTATATAGTGTTTTCATTGCATTAGGTATTATTGTAGTCTAGCGATTATTTAAAATATATAGGAGAATGTGCATAGGTTATATGCAAATGCTTTGCCATTTTATATAAGAGACTTGAGCATCTGCCAAGTTTGGCATCCTGGTGGGGTCCTAGCACTAATCCCCCATGGATACTGAGGGATCTATCCCTTTGTTTTGCCTTGTAAGGAAAAATAACAAATTTAATCTTACTTTACCTTCATTAATTTTTCATAATTTTATTTTCTGAATTTGTAGTCACATAAAAGCATACTCTTGTGTAATCTCAGGTTACATTTTCCTTAAAGACTGTAAATATAAACCTTTAAAATTCTGCATCCATAGTTTAGGGACATGAATTAATTATTTAGAATTCTTCACTATCTCCTGTGACTATTTTAACTTATTTCTGTGGTAGCCATGTGCTCTAAATGTTAACCAATACAAATTAAGAAGATGTATTTTACTTATTTTTTCACTGTATTATTGTCTGGGTGATCAATGTGGGAAGTATGAGTCCAGAATTAGAGATTTTATACTATTAAGTATTAAACACATGATTTGAGGTATTAGATACATTTGTTGCATTTTTCCAATTTATGCCCTTTGGTGACCTTCACATAGTTATGTGAAGGTAGTTTGAGAGTCAAAGAGAATTTTAAGATATGAGATCACTGTTTTCAGTTCTCAATAATCTGTCTCTAAGGGGAATGTAATTTTATGTAGGAGTTGGATGAGGATCACCAGGTGCAGTGTAAATGATTGTTACTGTATTTTCTTGTTATTTCAATTGGGTCATTAAAGATAGTCTTAAATTGGATCTGATATGACATCTATAACTAATACAGAGAAAAGTTCAAGCAATAGATTTTATTTACCTGTATTTTATTCAAGAATGACAAGTAATAGTAATTCTGTTCTAATTTCCACATTTATTGCATATGAAATTTGCCCATCGATTAAGGAAGATGGCAGAAGCAAACTAGGCAGCGGTACTGATCGCCTCACAACACCTGAAGGAAGACGGTGAAGGGAAAGCAGACTTGAGAGGTGAGTGACAAAATAAATGCTCTAAGACTCAATATTACATAGTCTGAGACCAGGAGAGACTGGAAGATAGGGTGCCAAATTAGAAACCAAACACACAGTGCCCTAACTGCCTCCCCAACCTGAAATAGTGGACAGGAATGGGGGCAACAGGTGTGTGTGGACATTCTCTTTAGCTTGCGCACTTGAAGATGGCTGGAAAGACAGATGAAACATAAAGCATAAGGTAACAGAAGGCTCCTTAAAGCAACACAAACAACCTAAAACCCAACAGTGAAAAGAAAGCTGAGATGGAGGTCCTCAGCCATTCTGTGGAGCCTTCTGCTCAGCAGTCAATGACTAAAATCAGCATGAGGTCTTCCCTCACCCAGACAGCTGCAAATTAAACCAGAGAGAAGTCCCCTGCAGTGGGACCTCTTAAGAATCCATCCAGAAATATCTTTTAGAAAGACCACTAATAATCTCTAACTCTCTAAAACCTCCTTCTCCTCCCCCTTCCCTTCCTCATGAACAAGGGGAATGGAGTGGGCTAGAAAGGACCTGTCCTGGAAGTGTCCTCTAACCCTGTTCAGCCTCTGTGACCCAGACATGGGTGAAACGTGCTGCCCAGCATCTACTTGCTTGCTCTATTTAGACAGAAGCAACAATGAAGCACCTTTGGTCCTAAAGAAAGGAAAGCAGATTCACCAGACCCCTGACTATTGACACTATGGGGAGACACTGTAGGAAGACTAGGGACAGTTCCTGGTATCCAGATTATAGGACTAGACCAGAGGAAAATTACTTGAATATCCAGTGGCATAGAAATCCAACAGGAAATTACCTGAGTCTATGCAGCAGAAAGGGGCTGATACCAGCCTTAATAGGTGCACAGTCTGAACTGTGAGAACAACTGGCAAGTGAAAGAATATTATCTGGATACCTGTGGGACCTTGCATCAAACTTAGTAAGCAGAGAGAATTGAAATATGCCATTCACAACTCGGGGCCATGGAAACTAGAGTACAGGTGAGCCACTGGAGACTCTTCACTCCCATACCTCAGAGAGCAGCATTGGCTGGGGAAATACTTCTGCACCACAGGTCACCCATGGAAAATTCACAATCAGAGTTCCTGTGCTCATAGACAGCTATCAGGACCTTCACCACTGGGAAAAGGACACAAAAAGAGGGAAACAGTTACTGGTGACAGACAGCAATCAAAGGGACACTCTAGAGCCTGCATCCTGAACTACTGCATACAATAGAAGCACTGCACCATCTCAACAGTAAGCTTCAGGCCCCTGAGCTGACAAATCAGAACCTGCTGTTAGGAGGATTAGAGCAAAATTGGTTCCAGTTACTCTGTGACTCAGGAGAGATCCACAGTCAAAGTCTGTGAACATCTGCTAAATATCCAAACCCCAATGAAATCCAAACCAAGATTCAACAAGAATTTTCTTCAACTGGACATGATATACTATAAACAACTCAAACTTCAACTTTAATCATAAAAATAACTCCTTAACTTGACTAATAATTGTTAATCCAATAGCCAACATTGTACCTTGAACCCACTTGAATGTATTTATTCTAAAGGTTTAAAGCAATATTTGGAATAAATTTTTCTCTTTGTTTTCTTAGCTCTAGTTTATACCTGCTTCCTTACTCCCTATTCACCCCCTTGTTCTGTCTGCTACAAACTCAAATAACAACCATTCATTTATCTCTCCTTTTTGCCTTGGGGTAAATTACCCCTTAATAGCTTCTTCCCCCTTTCCCCTCTATCTTTCTGTTTCCTCTTTTCCCTCTTACATTACTCAAAATTTCTTCTTCTCTCCTTTTAATACTCACTTAAGAGTATAGTTATTTGCCAAATTTAGTAACTAATTTTTTTACCTGTTTCAGAACTTTATTATAGCACATGCCTGAATTTGAAGAACAGCAGAGATCAACTGCAACAGGTTTTGTTCTTAAAGGGTTGAATAGAATGACAGCTGGGTCAGAAGTGACTATAGTAATAGTCACTGGCATCACTTCTAGTGTGGCTGATATTGGGATCAGCAGAGGTCACACATTAAATTAAAATATCATTATTTGTATATTCACCCAAACTAGGACTCTTAAATAAAAGAAACTCACAAAGCAGTCCTTCACTTAAAAGAAGTCACAACCACATCAATACATGGGTAGACATACAAACAATATAAAAAAGCAAGGGAAAAAAACATCCCAAGCAACCTCAAATGCCTTAATAACAGACTTTATTGACACCACAGTAGAGGAAATATCAGAGAAGGAATTTAGGAAGTTCATAGTTAAACTGTTCTACAAGCTAAAGGAAGATGTAAGGAGTGAAATCAGAGAGAAAATGCAGGAAGTGAAAGATCACTTCAATAAAGACAGATTAAAAAAGAACCAAACAGAAATCCTCAAAATGAAGAAATCAATAAATCAAATTAAAAATTCAATGGAAAGCATCACAAATAGATTAGACCACTTTAATGGTAGATTTTCAGGCCTAAAAGACAAAGTATATAATCTTGAAATAAAGTTACCCATAGAGAAAAGATGTTAAGAGACCATAAACAGAATATTTAAGAAATCTGGGATAATATTAAAAGTTCAAAATTACGATTCATTGGGATAGATGAAGGCTTTGAAATAGAAACTAAAGGAATGCACAATCTCCCCCCGCCCCAGGAAATTTGTGCTTTATTTTTTTAAAATTTAATTATTTTATTTAAATGCGTTTCAAGTCATAGTACATACATAGAGCTCAATTTTTCCATTTCTCTGGTTGCAAACCAGATAGAGTCACACCATTTGTGTCTCCATACATGCACCAAGGGTAGTGATGACGATCTCAATCAACCATCATTACTATACCCATTCTCCTTTCCTTCCTCCCACCTCCCCCCTGCCGCATCCAGAGTTCCTCCATTTCTCCTATGTTCCCCATTCCCACCCCACTTATGTATCATCATCCACTAACCAGAGAGAACATTTGGCATTTGGTTTTTTGGGATTGGCTTACTTCACTTAGCATAATGTTCTCCAATTCCATCCATTTGCGTGCAAATGCCATAATTTTATTCTCTTTTATTGCAGAATAATATTCCATTGTGTATATGTACCACAGTTTCTTTATCCATTCATCTATTGAAGGGCATCTGGGTTAGGAATGCACAATCTTTTTAATGAAATAATATCAGAAAATTATCCAAACCTTAAGAATGAAATGGAAATTTAAAACCAGAAGGCATATAGGACTTCAAATATACAAAATCACAAGAGATCCATTTCAAGACCTATTATTATGAGAATGCCTAACATATATAGTAAGGATAAAATTTTTAAAACTGTAAGAGAAAAATGATTGGTCACAGGTAGAGGTAAAACAGTCTAGATTTCAATTGATTTCTCAAACCAGAGTTTAAAAGCTAGGAGGTCTTGGGATAATATATACCAAGCTCTAAAAGAAAATGGATGACAAACAAGAACACTATATCCAGCAAAATTAAGACTTAGAATTGAAGATGAAATAAAAACCTTTCATGATAAATAAAAGCTAAAGGTATTCATAACTAGAAAATCGGCACTATAAAACCACTCAATAAAGTATTTCTTGAAGAAGAAATGAAAAATAAAAATGAATACTAGTAGAGGGATGAATGACACTAGAACAATAAAAGGAAAATCAAATCCAATTTAAACACTAGAAATAAGTCAAAATGGCAGGAAGTAAAAATCATCTTTCAATTATAACATTGAATATAAATGGTCTAAATTCTTCAATTAAAAGATATAGGTATTTCATCTCACTCCAGTCAGAATGACAATTTAAAATATAAGTAAGGATATGGGGAAAAAGTATATTCATACATTTCTGGTGGGACTGCAGATTGGTAGAACTACTATAGAAAGCAGTATGGAGATTCCTTGGAAAACTTGGAATGGAGCCATCATTTGACCCAGCTATCTCATGTCTCAGTTTATACCCAAAGGACTTAAAATAAGCATACTACAGTGACACAGCCACATCAATGTTTATAGCAGCTCAATTCACAATAGTGATGCCCTTGAACAGATGAATGGATAAAGAAAAGTGGTACATATACATAATAAAATGTTACTCAGTCTTAAAAAAGAATGGAATTTTGGCATTTGCAGGTAAATGGATGGAACTAGAGAATATCATGCTAAGTTAAATAAGCCAGCCCCCAAAACTCAAGTGCTGAATGTTTTCTCTGATAAGCAGATGCTAATTCATAGTGGGGGGGAGGTAGGAAAGAATGAAGAAACTTTGGATTGTGCAGATGGGAGAGAGAAGAGGGGTGGAGTGGTTGGTATGGGAAAAATGGTAGAATGAAATAGACATTATCATAATCATACATGTATGATTATACTACTGGTATGACTCAGTACCTTGTACAGCCAGAGGAATGAGAAGGTATGTACTATTTGTGTATAATGTATCAAAATGCATTCTACTGTCATGTATAACTAATTAGAACAAATTAAAAAAACATAGGTTGGCAGATTGGATTTTTAAAAAAGCCCAACAATATGATGTGTGCAAGAGACTCGTCTCACAAGTTAAGATACCCATAGACTGCAGGTGAAAGGATGGTAAAAAACATCATTCACATGGAACTTGTAAGCAAGAAGGGATTACTATCCTCATATAAGTTAAAGTGTACTTCAAGCCAAAATTAATCAGAAGAATCAAAGAAGGCCATTTTATACTGCTTAAGGGAATCATACATCAACAATATAATCGTCACAAGTATTTATGCCCCAAACAGTGGAACATCTACACATCAAACAAACCATTCTCAATATTAAGAATCAAATAGACCACAATACAATAATACTAGGTGACTTTAACACACCTCTCTCATCACTGGATAGATAATCCAACAAAAACTAAAGATGCTTTTATTATTGATAATTGCTATTCTGATTGGAGTGAGATGAAATCTTAGTGTAGTTTTGACTTGTATTTCTCTAATTCATAGAGATGTTGAACATTTTTTCATATATAAATATTTTTCTTATAATACCAGAAAATTTTTCAAACCTTAAGAGTGAAATGGAAATTCAAATACAGAAGGCATATAGGACTCCAAATATACAAAATCAGGGGCACTTAAACACTGAGCCACATCCATAGCCAACATGGTGGAGATTAGGGACTACTTTTTTCTTCTATTAGGTGTAGGGTCTCTGAGTGCCTATGTCTTTGATCCACTTTGAGTTTTGTGCAGGTGAGAGATAAAGGTTCAATTTCATTTTGCTACATGAGGGTTTCTAGTTTTCCCATCACCATTTGTTAAAAAGGCTACCTTTTCTCCAATGTATATTTTTAGCACCTTTGTCTAGTATGAGATAACTGTATTTCTGTGGGTTTGTCTCTGCATCTTCTATTCTGTACCATTGGTCTATATTTCTGTTTTAGTGCCAATACTAGGCCATTTTTATTACTATGGCTCTGTAGTATAGTTTAAGGTCTGGTATTGTGATGCCTTCTGCTTCACTTTTCTTGGTAAGGATTGTTTTAGCTATTCTGGGCCTCTGTTTTTCCAAATGAATTTCGTGATTGCTTTTTCTAATTCTATGAAGAATGTCATTAGTATTACAATAGGAATTGCATTAAATCTGTATAATACTGTTGGTAGTATGGCCATTTTGACAATGTTAATTCTGCCTGTCTAAGTATATGGGAGATTTTTCCATCTTCTAAGGTGTTCTTCAATTTCTTTCTTTAGTGTTCTGTAGTTTTCATTGTGGAAATCTTTCACCTCTTTTGTTAGATTGATTCCCAAATATTTTTTTTGAGGCTCTTGTGAATGGGGTAGTTTTCCTTATTTCTCTTTCAGTGGATTCATTACTAATGTATAGGAACACATTTGACTTATGAATGTTGATTTTATCTTCTGCTACTTTGTTGAGTTCATTTATTAGTTCTAGAATTTTGCTGGTGGAATTTTTTGGATCTTCTATAGAATCATGTCATTGGCAAATAGTGATAGATTGAGAATACAAGTAACAGTAAATATTGGTGAGGATGTAGAAAAAATATTCACTCCTATATTGTTGGTGGGACCACAAATTTGTGCAACCACTCTGGAAAGCAGTAGGAGATTCCCCAGAAAACTTGGAATGGAACCACCATTTGACCCAGTTATCCCACTCCTCAGTTACACCCAAAGGCCTTAAAATCAGCATACAATAGTGACACAGCCACGTCAATGTTTATAGCAACTCAATTCACAATAGCTAAACTATGGAACCAACCTATATGCCCCTCAACAGATGAATGTATAAAGAAAATGTGGTATATATACACATTGGAATATTACTCAGCCTTAAAGAAGAATGAAATCATGACATTTGCAGGTAAATGGATGGAGTCAGAGAATATCATGCTAAGTGAAATAAGCCAACAGAACCAAAGTCCAAGTATTTTGACATAATCCTAAAGAACCAAAGTCCAAATATTTTCTCTGATATGCAGATGCTAATTCATAATAAGGTGGGCGGTACCAGGAAAGAATAGAAGTACTCTGGATTACAGAGAGTGGAGTGAAGGGAGGGGAGGGAGTATGAGGATAGGAAGGAAAGTAGAATGAATCAGACATTATTACCCTATGTACATATATGATTACACAACTGGTGTAATTCTACATCTTGTACAACCAGAAGAATAAGAAGTTATACTCCTTTTATGTATGATGTGTCAAAATGCATTCTACTGTCATGTATAACTAATTGTAACAAGTAAAAACTAAAGATGCTACAGACCTAAAAATTACAATTAATATTTTAGATTTAATAGACATCTATAAAATATTTCATCCATCAATGACTGAATTCACTTTCTTTTCAGCAATGCATGAAACATATTCTAAAATAGACCACATTTTAGGTCACAAAACAAATCTTAGAACATACAAAAAGACAGAGATAATACCTTGCATTCTATCAGATCACAATGGAATGAAATTAGAATCAATGATAAGATAAAAAATAGAAACTACTCTAACACCTGGAGATTAAATAATATACTTTTGAATGAAGAATGAATAGCAGAAGAAATCAGGGGAAAAATAATAAATACTTAGTGGTAAATGAGAATAGTGATACAACTTATTAACTCTGGGACAGTATAGAGGAAATTCTAAGAGGAAAGTTCATAGCATTGAGCTCACACATTGTAAGAATAGAAAGATACCAAGAAAATAATCTAACATTATCCTTAAGTTACTAGAAAAAGAAGAAAAAACCACACCAAAATCAGTAGAAGACAGGAAATAATTAAAATCAAATTCATTGAGCCAAAAATCAATGAATTTAAAGTTAAAAAATAATACAAAAGATCAATGAAACAAAGAGTTGGGTTTTTTTGAAAGGATAAATAAAATTGATAAACACTTAGCCAAAATAACCAAAAGAAAGAGGAAAAAATACTCCCACTATCAAAATCCAAGATGAAAAATAAAATATC
Source organism: Geosciurus inauris (assembly GCA_004024805.1). Classification (NCBI taxonomy): domain Eukaryota; kingdom Metazoa; phylum Chordata; class Mammalia; order Rodentia; family Sciuridae; genus Geosciurus; species Geosciurus inauris. Next base: position 84,833 of record PVHX01004451.1, on the reverse strand, counting down.
ACCACAGACACTACAGAAATCCAGAAGATTTTCAGAAACTATTTTGAAAATGTATACTCCAATAAGGCAGAAAATCTTGAGAACATCAACAAATTCCTAGAGACATATAACCTACCCAAATTAAAGCAAGAGGGTATAGAAAACTTAAACAGATCAATTTCAAGTAATAAAATTGAAGCAGCCATCAAAGGCCTTTCAACAAAGAACAGCCCAGGACTGGATGGATTCTCAGCCAAGTTCTAAGACCTTTAAGGAAGAAATAACAATCCTCCTCAAATTATTCCATGACATAGAAAAAGAGTGGACTCTGTTAAACTCATTCTATGAAGCCAGTATCACTCTGATACCCAAACCAGATAAAGACACATCAAGGAAAGAAAATATTAGACCAATGTCCATGATGAATGTAGATGCAAAGTTCTTAATAAAATCTTGGCAAATTGCATCCAAAAACACATTAAAAAGATAGTGCACCATGATCAAGTGGGTTTCATCCCAAGGATGCCAGGTTAGTTCAACATATAGAAATCAATATATGTGATTCACCACATAAATAGACTTAAAGACAAGAATTGCATGATTATCTTAATAGATGCAGAAAAAGCATTTGACAAAATATAACAAATGTTCATGTTTAAAACACTAGAAAACCTAGGGATAGAAGGAACATACCTCAACATTTTAAAGGCTGTATATGACAAACTCAAGGTCAATATTATTCTGAATGGAGGAAAACTAAAAGCATTTCCTCTAAAAATGGGAACAAGATAAGGACGCCTATTTTCACCACTCCTATTGAACACAGTCCTTGAAACTCTAGCCAGAGCAATCAGGCAAAAGAAGGAAATTAAAGGGATGCAATAGGGAAAAGACAGAGCTCAAATTATCTCTGTTTGCCTACGATATGATCCTATGTTTAGAAGTCCCCCCAAAAAGACTCTACCAGAAGACTTCTAGAATTCATAAATGAATTCAGCAAATTCATTTTGTAAAGGATACAAAATTAATATCAATAAATCAATTTTATTCCTATACTCTAATGATGAATTAGCTGAAAAGGAAATTAGGGAAACTATCTCATTAACAATAGCCTCAAAAAAAAAACTTGGAAATCAATTTAACAAAAGAGGTAAAGGAACAATACAATGAGAACTATAGAACACTAACAAAAAAAATTTGAAGAAGCCCTTAGAAGATGGAAAGACCTCCCATATTCTTGTATAGACAGAATTAATATTGTGGAAATGGTGCTTTACAGATTCAATGCCATTCCCATCAAAATTCCAATGATGTTCTTCATAGAAATAGAAAAAGTAATCATAAAATTCATTTGGAAAAATAAGAGACCCAGAATAAGTAAAGCAATCCTCAGCTAGAAAAGTGAAGCAGGAGGCATTATAATACTGTACCTCAACTCATATTACAAGCTATAGTAATAAAAACAACATGGTATTGGCACCAAAACACATAGACCAATGGTAAAAAATAGAAGATACAGAAACAAACCCACATAAAAATACAGATATGTCATACTAGACATCGGTGCCAAAAACATACATTACAGAAAATATAGCCTTTTTAACCAATAGTGCTGAGAAAACTGAAAATCCATATGTAGTAGAGTAAAATTTAACTCCTATCTCTCACCCTGCACAAAAATCAACTCAAAGTGGATCAAAGACCTAGGAATTAGACCAGAAATCCTGCACCTGCTAGAAGAAAATGTAGGACCAACATTCCAACATTTCAGCTTGGGAACTGACTTCCTTAACAAGAATCCTAAATTGCAAGAAGCAAAATAAAAAATCAGTAAATGGTTCAGGCCCAGTGGTTCATACCTGTAATTCCAGTGGCTCAAGATTACAAGTTCAAAGCCAGCCTTAGCAACTTAGCAAAGCCATAAGCAACTTAATGTAGATCCTGTCTCAAAAAATTATTTGAAAAAAGGGACTGATGATGTTGCTTAGTGGTTAAGAGTCCCTGGTACCAAAACCAACCAACCAAGCAAAAACCAACCAAACAAACTAAAAAGATCTCTAAATGGAATGGCATAAAGTTAAAAAAATTCTTCACAGCAAAGGAAACAAGAGTGAGAAGAGACAGCCTGCAGAATGGGAGAAAACTTTTGATACCTACACCTCAGATAGGGCATTAATATTCAGGATATACAAAGGACTCAAAACTTAACATCAAAAAATCTCAACCAAGCAACCAAACAAAAAACCCCCAAATACCCAATGAATAAATGAGCAAAGGAACTACACAGACACTTCTCAGAAAGGAAATATGAACTTTCAACAAATATTTGAAAAAATGTTCAGCATCTCTAGTAATTAGAGAAATGCAAATTAAAATTACTGTGAGATTTCATCTCTCATCAGAATGGTAATTATCAAGAATACAAGTAACAATAAATGTTGGTGAGGATGAGGTGAAAACAGTACATTGTACATTGTTGGTGGGACTTCAAATTGTTACAACCACCCTGAAAAGCAGTATGGAGATTCCTCAAAAAACTAGGAATGAAACCACCATTTGATCCAGTTATCCAACTCCTTGGTATATATTCAAAGGATGTAAAATCAGCATACTACAGTGATACAGCCACATCAATATTTATTGCAGCTCAATTCACAGTAGCTAAGCTATTGAGTCAACCTAGGTGCCCTTCATCAGATTAATGGATGAGAAATTGTGGCATATATACACAATGGAGAATTAGTCATAAATAAGAATGACTTTATGACATTTGCCAGTAAATAGATGGATCTGCAGACTATCATGCTAAGTCAAACAAGCCAGTCCCCAAAAACCAAAAGTTGAATGTTTTCTCTGATATATGGAAGCTAATCCACAATAAGGGTGAGAGGATAAAAAAAAGAATAGAAGGAAGATAAGTGGAGTAGACAAGGTGGAATGAAGGGAAGGGAAGAATGATGAGATAAGGAAAGAAAGTGAAATGAATCTGACATGACATTCCTGTGTATATATATATATATGTAAATGCCATAGTGAATCTCACCGTGTTTATACCCACAAGAAATTAATTTAAAAAAGACTATAGCTAAATTGCAGAAAGATCAATAGAATAGAGGAAGGATGCAGAGGGTAGGGAAGGGGAGAGGAAGGGAAGATAATGGGACTGAATTATAACAAGATATATTCCACGCTTATATAATTATGTTAAAATAAATTCTACTGCCTTGTATAACTAAAAAAATAAAAATAAAAAATTAACATCACCCATGAAGGGATATTTTAACATCATGTATGCCATAAAAAGGATACCACATATTGTCCAGCTATGGATGCAAAAGCTGAATTTAATCAAACCAAACCCAAATAAAAGTTTGTTCTAAATTTTTAAAAAATTGCCTGTCATCATGAAGGACCAAGTAAGAGTATAATGGTCCAAACCTTGTCCTGTCCTATTGTCACTCTATCATGCAGGAAAATGTTATCTTTCTCCTTAGTTGAAAAGTATTTCTAGACCAATAATTCTTCACGTGTTTTGCAGAATTCTTCTTGGGCTCAGCAAGCAAATCTGGGAATCACCTACTATATCCATTCCCACTTTTGGTGGGCAAAATATGAAGTTTCACAGTAGATGGATTAGGTTTATATCTCCTTTAGAGGCAGGAGAATGGACAATTCTGTACTTGAGCTGCATCTGTAAACACTGAATGCTAAAATATGGTTATTGGAAAGATATATCCCCAATGTACTGTTGATGTATGTGTGCCTTATACTGTGTGGTTAATGATAACTTTGGGTAAACTTAATTGATGAAAATAACCCTAATTTATCCATGAAAAGCAACAACAGCAGTGACGGAGAACCTTGATTGCCTCAAAACAAAATGAATGATGCATGGATAAATTCAGTAGTCTATATGAAAATAGTGGACAATCCAGCCATAAATTTCTATGAAATCATAGCAGAATGTTGAAAATTTGGCCGTTGTGTGGCAGCCAGATTTCATAGCAGGACATTATCTTTCAATTCTCAATAAATTCTAGTAATGTGCTAATTTTAATTTGTTAGTACATTTAATTACGTTAAGCCCCCTTACTAGTAGCCTTTTGTTATATAATTAATATCTTTCTTTAATATCCTAATAGAATGACTCATGATTCCATTTTCACTTATGGTGGGAAGTCTAAAAAAATCCTTTACCAGAGATTCATGGCTTTCCTGAGAGGTTCCAGATGTAGGAGAAGCGGCCAGAGGATGTCTCTTTTTCTCCCAAGGTCCTTTCTTTGGGATTTCATGCTGAATCCATGAAACTTGCTTGTCATGTTCCCTCTTGAAACTTCTGTCTGATATCTCCCAACTTTGCCAATCAATGGCCGCGTGCCAGCCTTATTTCTCAACAGACCTCAGACGTAAATCACCCTTTCACTGAACAATTGAAATCATAGTGATAGTTTATAGCATAGCAGACAACAGAAGATAACCTAAAGTCTTTGTTCTTATATTTGCTGGCCATTTGTGCCTTGGGAATTCTATATGATTATCTTTCCTTGAACCCTGCCTGACACCATGCTAATAGGACTCCTTTTACTCTTCTGTACATTCTTCTCAATCATAATTAAAATTTTGCAGAGGTTTTACAATGAGATTTATAATTACATTGCATTAACATATTCTTGTTCAAATTCATAGGCAGTTCTTGTTCTCCCATTAAGCAGAGAAAAATCTAAGCATCCTCACTTCCCCCTCTTTATTGTATATATGTAAAAACGAAAGCCATGGAATTACCTGGTATTTACCCGTTTACCCATTTACTCCTGGGTAAATACCAGGTAATTCCATGGCTTTCATTGTTGGTACATTTGCATTTTTTTTACTTTACTAGAAGCTCATCACAAGAAATTTTATGTTCCCCTAATTCTTTTTTATTGATAATTATTCCTGTATCTGTTATTCATATGAGTAATATTACCCATGAAAATTCAATCTACTTTTACCTGTATACAAATATCATTTTGGTGTAAATAGATTGACATATTAAAATTATTTTAAACTTTCATTGAATGTAGAATTCTGTGGACAATGAATAGAATTCTGTTAATAAATTTTAGATTTTTAGATTCTAGAAATTCTAGATTTGTTTGTTTGTTATTATGGATTGAACCCAGTGGCACTTTACCATTGAGCTAAGTTCCCAGTACTTTTTATTTTGAGACAAGGTCTTGCTAAATTGCTGAGGGTCTCACTATGTTGCTCCAACTGAATTTGAACTTGTGATTCTCCTGTGGGGATTATAGGTGTGCACCACCATGCCTGGTGATTTTCAGGATTCTTTATGGAGCAGTAAAATAGGGTACTTTTATTCTTGGTGGTGGTAAAGGCTTGATTTGTTTATTTCTTTTTGTAGATTCAGATTTTTTGTTATAGTCTGGTACCCTTTTCTGAGGAAAATAACCTGGATTACATAGCTTGATTATTTTCTACATAAATTCTTTGAAATTATATAGGGCTTAGTGAATTAAAGTATAAATGAAACCCCTTCCAGAAATTGTATTTTCAGGGATCATTTCCATAGTTTTTTTTTTCTCCCCAGAGAAGCTCTTCTGCATGCAGAGAGTGCTGGAAAACATCAGGATGAGACCCAGTCTTAAAGTGGGAAGCTGGCTTTTGGTGTTGCCTTGCTTAATTACTATTTGCCTATGATGGTTATTCTTTATCTTCCTTTGGGAGAGGAAAAGGGGAGGGTTCAGTCTGAGTGGTAAAAACAAAAATAAAATACCAAAATATACACACTCCCTTTCATTTTATTAAAAAATGAGAAAGAGACTTTGTTTTAAAGAATTTCATGATCCCATGGAGCTGGCGGAGACCTCAGTGGTCATCTCATATATTCACTCACAATGTAGAAAATGTATTATCCATCTATACCTTCTTCATAAATCTTAATTCTTTTAAAATAATATCTTCTCATATACCCTTAAATTCTTCCTCAAACGCTTAGCATTTTGTCTCTTCATAAAAGACTTCTTTGAATGCAGTCTCTATTCTGACCTCCCTTTCACTACTACTCCTATCTTTTCTAGTTGGCTTTCTTTTATGTATCTAAGTATATGTTCAAAGGGGCTCAATTAATCCCAATATATATTTAATCCCATATTAAGATACTTTGTTATCATTCTTACTCTCAAAGTTATTCTGCAGCTTTTTATTTTCTTCTTGAGTTGGGAACTCCAAGGTTCTAAAGTTGGGCTTCTTTTTTTTTCTCTGTAGGTATTCTTTAACTAATAAACTTCAGTGTATCACAAAAAATTTCATGTTTGTAGGTAGTACTCTACACAATCTCGGCTGTTATCTTCAATAGGCATTTGTGTTTCCCCTTGGCAATACCCTGTTGTGCGTAATTTTTTTCTATAAAGCAACTTTTAGTAAAGCCTTATGATTGATCTGAAGACTGACTCAGTCTAAACTACAGATCACTGTAAATCTCTTCCATGTTTAGTGCTGTGTTATGTATCAATAACTATAGTAACAGTTAATGCTGGTGATCCTGAAGATGTTTTAAAATCAAATGTTTGATAATTAATCTCACTTCTCACTCTCTCAGTTTGAATTCAACTATTAAAAAAATAGATGCAAGTAGCATAACAATTTTTTTTTTCTGATAAGGCTGGATCATAGACCTGCCACCACAGTCAGGTTTCCTGAGCCCCCTGATGACCTGAGTGGTCATTAAGAAGAAACAATGTTTTAAAGCCAATGTTAAATTGGCTGAATGCCTGGGGAATCATCATGGTATATACAAAGGAGAAGGTGTGTTCCTAGTGTTTGGCAAATCATGGGCTGTGATCTCATTGTGCTTCCTGCATGGTGGCATGGGAAAGAGATATCTCTTTCTTGAGGACAGGCTGTTGCAAAAGGGGAGTCCTTGAAGAGTGAGTCATTCTTGTGTGATATTCTTCTTCCTTTCTTTTTGTGGTACCAAGGTTTAACCCAGGGATGCTTTATCACTGCACTATACCCCAGAAATTTTTAAAATTTGTATTTTGACACAGGGTCTTGCTGAGTTGCCCAGGCTGGCCTCAAACTCGTCATCTTCTTGCCTCAGTCTTCTGAGTTGCTAGAATTACAGACATGCACCACTGTGCCAGGCTGGATAAAAGTTACTGATTAGATAAGTCATTCTTTCACTCCAAGAAAGGAAACTGAGAGAAAACTCTTCAATAGTTTTGAAAGGGCAGTCAGTCTTATTTACAGTCAAAAGTAGAAACATCTGGAAAGAGAGAGAGAGATCCTACTTTAATAACTAATATTTAGTGGGCATTTATTATGTATCAGGCACTGTGCAGAGCACTTTAGTGTAAACATAGGGCCTCATAACAACCTAGTGGGATTCTTAAAAAGATACCTGGAATTTTTTTTACCCATATTCTATAACAACCCTTTCCTTAGGAGAACTAATTTTATTTGATCATAGAATTCTAGTGGAGCTTCCAAGCATACTTACTGGGGATGGACCCCCTCCCCCCTGCAAGATGTAGTGATGTGTTCAAAGGGTGAATGTTTGCCCCAAGCAGTTAGTTACGAATCATGTTATCTGAAAATAAAATTTGTTTCCTCTATTCTGATATTGTTACCGGCAGGAGTTGAGATCAGTTTCATGTTTCATGGAGTTAAGGAAAGAACACCGTGAATGTCGCTGAGATAAACAAAGGAAAGTGAGGGTATACTAGAAAAAGGTGCCAGACACGTACATTGGAGAAAAGATAGCCTCTTCAACAAATGGTGCTGGGAAAATTAGAAATCCATATGCCGCAAAATGAAACTAAACCCTTATCTCTTCACTATGCACAAAATTCAATTCAAAGTGGATCAAGGACCTGGGAATTAGACCAGAGACCCTACGCCTAATAGAAGAAAAAGTAGGGTCAAATCTTCATCATGTAGAATTAGGACCTTATTTCCATAACAAGACTCCTATAGTGTAAAAAGTAAAATCAAGAATCAATAAATGGGATGGATTCAAACTAAAAAGCTTCTTCTCAATAAAATAAACAATCAATGAAGTGAACAGAGAGCCTACATTCTGGGAAAAAATTTTTGCTACATGCACATCTGATAGAGCACTAATCTCCAGGATATAGAAAGAACTCAAAAAACTTAACACCAAAAAAACAAACAACCCAATCACTAAATGGGCTAAGGAATTGAACTGACACTTCTCAGAAGAAGATGTACAATCAATCAGTAGACATATGAAAAAATGTTCAACATCTCTAGCAATTAGAGAAATGCAAATCAAAACTACACTGAGATTCTATCTCACTCCAGTCAGAATGGCAATTATCAAGAATACAAGCAACAATAAATGTTGGTGAGGATGTGGGGGAAAGGGCACACTCATACATTGCTTATGGATGTGCATATTAGTGTAACCACTATGGAAAGCAGTATGGAGATTCCTTAGAAAACTTGGAATGGAACCACCATTTGACCCAGCTATCCCACTTCTCGGCCTATAACCAAAGGACTTAAAAACAGCATACTACAGTGACGCAGCCACTTCAATGTTTATAGCAGCTCAATTCACCATAGCTAAACTGTGGAACCAACCTAGATGCCTTTTGATAGATGAATGGATAAAGAAACTGGTATATATACACAATGCAATATTATTCAGCAATAAAAGAGAATAAAATTATGGCATTTGCAGGTAAATGGATGGAGTTGGAGAATGTCATGATAAGTGAAGTAAGCCAGTCCCAAAAAACCAAATGCCAAATGTTCTCTCTGATAAGTGGATGCTGATCCATAAGGAGGAGGAGAGGACATGGGAAGAATGGAGGAACTTTGGTCAAAGGGGAGTTAGAGGCAAGGGGGCATGGGGACCGTAAAAATGGTGGAATGAGATGGCCATCATAGCCCTAGCTTCATGTATGACTGCATGTATGATGTGATTTGACATCATGTACAACCAGAGAAATGAAAAATTGTGCTCCATCTGTGTACAATGAATCAAAATGCATTCTGCTATCATGTATACCTAAGTAGCATAAATGAATAAAAGAGAATTCTACCGAAAAAAAAGGAAAGTGAGGGAAAGATTCAAAACTCCAGGTGCAGCATTCTGGGAGGGACAAGAGTACTGTTTAAGTCTTACAGGACTCCTATTTTTAAAGGCATGTAAAAAGTTGATAAGGTCTTCTTGATTTTTTTTTTTATTTACTTATTTATATGCAGTGCTGAAAATTGAACCCAGTGCCTTCTCTTGATTGTTTTTTGATATTTCAGTTGTCCTGAGGTCAGATTAAGGATTATGCGGTCATTAGCTCTTGGCAAGATGGAGACTTACGCCCTTTTTGAGAACTGTTTTATTAAGTGTGGGGCAGGTGAGAAAGGCTGTTCTCCTGCTTGCCCTCTGGTCTACTTTCACTGTCCCTTCCCTACTCTCCACTGCCCCTCCTTTTCTATCTCAGTATTCGTATATAATCTTAGAAATTAATTTAGAGAATTTATAGTTGAGATCAAAATAAGTGTTAGTTATGCAGAACTCTCTAAGAGATCATAGTTTTTTTTTGTTTGAAATATTCAAATGGTAAATTATTTTAAGAATTTTCTTGATATTCTTAGAGCTTAACTTGGAGCCAAACACAGAGTAGGTGCTGTTAGCTAAAATCAAGTGAATTTAAGAAGGGCTGATAGATAATTTGGTAGATGATTTATTATAAATGCAAGTAAGCAATGGCTATACAACTAGGCTAAATACCTGTTCATGGGAACAGAAACTTTTGTGAAAATCTTAGCTATAGATCTTAAAATTGCAGAGACGCTAGCCTTTCACCTGAAGATAGAATGTTTCTTTATCTTTTATTTAAGTACTTGATTTTATTTTAATCATTAATATTGCTATTACCATAATTTAACATGTTGCATTCCTGGAAACCTTTAATTCTCGTTTCTGATAAGCCAAGCTTATTCTTTTACATGATTAGCATCACTTTACTCTTCACATACAAATCACTGGCATTACATAAGTGCAATAGGACTGGAGGGTTATTTGCCTTTCACTGTGCCTCCCCCATTCTTAAGATCACTTTCCTCTTTAACCTTAGAAAGCTGATACACTACTAAAGACTTCCTTTGAGCTAATTTAAAAATAAATATAAATTTATATAGGAAAACAAAATAATTTCAATACAATTTACATGGAGTATTTCAGTTGAAACTCTTGTGCATAGAAGAACAAGAAGGTTTGAATATGCTGGCATTCCTGTGATCCATGACAAACATCATCATTTTTATTTTATGTAAGTGAGGATGTGAAGTAGATACGAATTAATTTGCCTTATCCAGAGTCTACCTTCACCTGAGTGAGACAGACACAAATGTGTCTTCTCTGTTCTCTGGATCATCTTTCTTCATGACTTATGTCTACCAAAGATTATAATATTACATACAGTGTCTTTGGAGGTTATTCTTAGATAAATACACATTAAGCAATCATGGACTTAATTTATGTAGATGATATTTATGGAATCTTTTGATGTTTTATTAATCATAAGCTACTGGCATATGACCTTAATGCCAAAATATGCTGCCATATAGATCAAGTGTATATTGTACAAAATAATTGTGCAGAATTACATTGGCAATTTATTAGTATGTTAACAACCATCACTGTGTGTGAGTGACCCTGAGGTATAGGAAGATTAGAAACTGTAGTAATCAGTTGTGGGTCCCATATCTCATGAAGAGGTAGGTTCCATATCACATATCACATTACAACTATAAGAAAATAAATAAAACAGTAATTTCTACACTTAAAAACTAGGTCTCTTCACTTAATTACATTGCCAGACAATCAACATTCTTTTCAGAAAGGAAAAAAGAAAACTTTTGAGAACAAATCTGTCTTCAGATGATTGTCACTTAATGTTTTAATTTCAAGGGATAAATGCTTTCTGTAGTCATTATGTGATCTTTGCCCATATTAGCTAAATATCTTCTTTCCCTTAAATAAGCAAACTCTTGGCTTATTGACTTCTCTATATACTAAATGATACAAAGTCTTGGAAAGCACCTGAATGATTTTTGTTGAGTGAATTTATTGGCTCAAACCTTGGAATATAAGATTATCATAGAAATTTAAATGTTGAAATAGTCACTTTGAAGAACATTGAGGACAATTAAATAAAATTTTGACTGAAATTCAGGATAAATTAGTATTTGTACAAGATAGCACTAGTTTAGAGAGAAATATAACAAATTATTTCTGTCTGGATTTTTTTTCTCAGCCATATTGAAAACAAGTGTTTGCAATAAGACAGCATTGATTTTTGTTTCAAGTCAAAGAACTCTTCTCTAAGTCATATCAATTGCAAGTTAAAAGCAAAAACAGAAGCCTTAAAATACTTTTCATAAAGGCACCAAGTCCTGGTTTTCTTTTTTACTTATTCAGCACCAACAGAATCTGATGGTATGTAAAGGTTTCAAAAAAATTTCAAGGCATAAAATTTTTTAGGTTACTCTAAAGCAATAAAGTGACTACTGATAAATGAGACAAAAATGAATTTATATATAAAATGGCTTATCATCAGTTATGCTAGCTGATATCTTGAAAAGAGTGTTTGAAGTAATGTTATATGATTTAGCTGCAACTGTGTGTGGCAATAAATTCAAGTCTAGAGTTATCCTTCAGTCATATAAAATATTGAACACAGCATATCATTTTAAAATGATGTGTAGTGCATGTAGAGAGCAAAATGACAATCTACGATAATACTTTCTGACCCCAGCTCTCCAAAAAAGCCACAGTTTAACTGGTTTATTGACAGGATAGATTATTACAGATTAGACTGGTTCACAAAAGATGGCAGCTCCAATTCTTTTGTAATAGTTTAACTGAGCTGTTCCTGAAAACCCTTCACGCCAGCCGCAGCTTGAAACATTACTAATAGGCAGTCTTATGTCTAAACATTTATCTGATAACTTCATACTTGCAAGGACTTTGGAATCTTAATTAGTATTCATTAATTATTCCCGTAAGAAGTTCTAGCATTTTTTACGTCATTTAAAGAGTCACTAAAGCCTGGAAAGTATTATTAACCCCTCCATAGAAATGTCATTAGACCACTTGTTCTCCAAGGCTTAACTCTCTTTGGTTAGTTGACTCACATTTATATCTTGACTGAGGAGGACCAAAGCAATTAGCCTTTTCAGAACCATTTCATTCTAGGCAAGTGACTTATCTCCATTTGTTTCTGTCCTTACATGACTGTAAATAAAAATATCACTGACTTTCATCATTTTTCTTGCTTTATAGAATGATTGATCTAATTTATGTATCATTTTGCTTTCCTAGAAAAAAATCTATGTATATCAAATATAATTAAACACTTCTTTGTTAGGGCAAACACTTTGAAGAAAAGGTTTCATTTCATGCTTAGGGGATATTGTATTTTCTTAGAAACCCTTTGAATTCTCTTCATATGTTTCTTTGGAATATTTAGCAACTGAAATCTCCTTCATTTAAAGTGTCATGAACAACAGATGGTGCCCCTAAAAAGACTAGTTTCATATTCAAGTTATTTTTCAATAAAGCAATGTCCTTGAATTGTATTATAAGTATTATAAGTAAACTTAATGCTTGTGAATACAGAACAGAAAGTCAAATGAACCAGAAGCAGAAATGAGAGATAATAAATGATCTTACATTTCAGTAATTTCACCATTGTCACCAACATCAATCCTGATTACAGAAGTGGAATGTTGGTATCATTAAGTTCATCCCCTGTCCCTGAAGTTTGAAAATGAACAAAGGTTTCTTGTGTGACTGTTTGAGGTAGACATGTCTTTGGGATCCTGTGTGAACTCCCCTTAATTCCCGAATGCAGTTTCTCCACCTGCATCTAAGCCTTTCAGCTTTCCGTGACCTTCACTGCATTCATCACAGACTTGGATTTTGCTTGGCTGTGGGCCACTGGTACTGCTGCCCTGGAAATGGCTAAAGTTATAACATCTTGTGCTTGACCATCTTATTTATAGCAAAACTGGGCATCCTGTCATCTCTATGAATATGGTACAATTGTGCTTTCAAATATAGTTAAGTCTGATACTGAGAGAATTCATGTAATTTGCACATACATGCTAGAGATAATAGTTGGAATATGAAAACCTCTGTAATTTGAATATATGTATTGCCTTCAAATTTATGGTATTTTTTCCCGGTTCCCACCTCTGTCATGTATTATCCTTCTTAAACATTTCTGAGGATGCTCACCACTTCTCCTTTCTATGCCTCTACTCTAGTTAGTACAAGAAAAGAAAAAAGGAATTAAATCAAGCTTTGCTTTCTGTTTAAATCTCCCAATTTAGCAGGAATTAATGGCAAAATACCACAAAGAAGATATTTATTGGAGGAATTATGTAATAAATTTAGAGGATGTATTTGAATGAGGTTAACATTTTAATCAAACCAAGGAAAGCAGATTGCCTCCATAATGTGGAGTGAACTTACCCAATCTGTTGAAGGCCTGAATGGGTGGTGGTGGGTAACCATCTTTCCTGAGAAAGAAGGAATTCTCCTTCTTTTAGATGCCCTTGAACTTCATCTGTACCATCAGTTGTCCTGCATCTCCACCCCAAGGGCCTTTAGAATGAAACGGCACCATTTAGCTCTACTGGGTCTTCAGCCTGTGAGCTCACCCCGTAGAGTTTGGATTTATCAGGCTTCATAATCATGTGAGCCAATTTATTATAATAAAATATTACTATATACACATATACATCCTATTAGTTCTATTTTATTGAAGAACCCTAACACATATTGACTCCCAGTTTAATGGAATATGGTGGATCAAGAAATGCAGACCAGAGAGTCGCATACAGAATGTGGTAAGAAGGTTGTGGCTTCACTCTAGATCTGCAGCTAACCACCTGTATGATTTTGGGTGAATCTTGTGGACTTGAAGCTTCTCCATGATCAAAATGAAGATATTCAAGCAGATAAACTCTAGTATCCTTTCCAGCCTTAACACAGGTGTCTGCATGAGTGGATGCTCTTGGCCTAGGAGAGTAGTTTCTCTGGTACTTCTTCCATTGCTATCATTGTATTAAGAGTTATAGGAAATATGTACCAAATGAGAGCATTTGTCAAACATAAAAGAATTAATATGTATCATGAATGAATTAATGTAAAATGGCAAGGCCCATCCCATCTCTCTTTATACTAAATAAAAATAAAAATACTCAATCTATCCACAAAACAATCAAATTTGGACTATCAGCAATTTCTTGTCCATGTTAGACATTTTGTTTTAATACCATTGGCAGAGAGTTTAATAATTCCAGGAGAAAAAGGACAAAACAATAAGTAACCTTTAAGACCTGTGTCTCCCAGGAATGTTGGTTGAGACTCCCTAAGGCAGCAAATGCAAAGTTAATGGGAGATTCGGATATAATTGCTGTCGTATCTATGCCTTAAGCATTTCCTGTTTCCCATTACATGTTTCACAGAATGGTTTTGTTAAGTGATTTCTTTCTTTGCTTCCCTTTCCACCTACCTTTTGAATCTTACTTTTAAAAAGATGCCTATAATTAATTTCTTTCTAGTAACTTTTCTTCTTTTGTTCTCATTTTTCCTAGGTATTCTTTTATAGTGAAATGAAATTAAGTTTTTAACTAGCTATGTATACTTCTCATTTACATGTCAGTTTCTGTTATCAACATTATCAGGCTCATTATCATTGCGGGTTTTCATGCATTTGCTGTGTGCTACTTTTCTAGATACTTAGTCATTTATGGAGAAGATGCCAATCTATGAAGAGTTTGAAAAAGAACAGAGAGAGCAAATAAATGATCTTGTAAATGTGAAGCATGTGCTTAGGTTAATAATATAGTATATTAACTCTTTATCATAGTTATGTAAGTAATTGCAAGCACTGAAGAAAATGCAGATACAGGAGCCATTGTGAACATTGTAAGAATTATCATTAAATTGTCCTAATACTATTGACTATAAACTGTGGTCCTTAGTCTTAAAGAAGGTAATTTGGTGGTACAAATTCATGTAGTATATTCTGTTCTAGTCCTTTTACAGTGTTTTGAGCATTCACTATACTTAAGCCAAGCCCTCTTCACCGTGTCTCCTCTTGTCACAACCTCCCTGGGCTACTAGGAACCATCTTCTTGCCAGCTGTGAGCAGAGTCTTCTGCCCGGAGAATCTATAGTCATCTGTCATTGTTCCGTAGTGACTGTGTGTCCTGCATCAACTCAGACATGTTCTTCCATTCTGTAACATTCCAAACCAAAGACACGTCTCCTAAAGTTGTCAGTTTCCCAATTCATTTAGTAAAGAGTCTTCAGGAAGCTGAAGACATGAGACATGAACAACTCCTTCCTATTATACTTTCAGTCATTTTTGTCTCCTCCACTATCCTGAATACTTCCTTGATGAGCAGAGGAATAGAAAACTATGAGTAGAAAGAATTTGCTTTTTCAGGATATGTTTTCCTTTGGTAATGACTTTAAGATTATAGGCTGTAGCTCAGAGTGGCCAAAATCTGAGCATGATGCAGTACTAGTATCTACCCCCAAACTTTGTTTGACTTGATTTTTAGCTATTACAAATAAAAATAACCAAGGGACTGGATATTTAGCTTTTTTATCATTATATTGCATTTGTATACAGCAAGCCGACTCCTGAGGAGTTGGGTTTATCATTTCTAAATTCCATTGGTAACTTTCACCTCTAGCAACTGATTCCAGTGCAGCTGCTGCCTCACACCCAGAGGCCTTGGTAGTTACCCAGGCACTCAAGGCCCATCATTCCATGTCCCCTCATCCTTTTCCCAAATAATACTTCACCATGCTTAAGTGAACCAGAGTCATCCTAGAGAATCTTACTTTTGATGTCAACTGCATTATTTTAATTATTGTCAAATGACAAAATTCAATTTTCATTTATAATAAAATAAACTTCCAGAAAACCAGGAAAAGAATTTCTTCAATTTGAGGGCATCTTAAAATAACAACAATAAAAACCACGTCCACTCTACAATTAACCTCATAGTTGATGTTCAAAAACTAAATGCTTTTCTCGAAGATCAATTATAAGGTAGAAATGTTTGCTCTGTTACTTCCCTTCAACAATTCTGATGTCATATTTTCCATTGTTAGAATTCCTTTGTTTCATATATGTATATGAACCAGTTGGTTGCTGAAATTCTCTCTTCATGCATGTTGTCCATATTTTCTCCTGGATCTGATAGCATTTATAATTTGAAGTTTATATTTAATAATTCCATTATCTGAGCCATATTTGGGTCTTCTTCTCTTATCAATACTTTTCTATCTTAATTACGGGCCACATTTTCATGCTATTTTGTATGTCTTATAATGTTTGAGCAGAGAAATTTTACGTAAAAGGATATTAGACATGAAGTTCATATTGACCTCCTAAAAAGGGCTTGCCTTGTCTTTTTTCTGGCAGCTAGAAGTGCACGAAGGCTAATGTAGCCATCTGTTATTCTTGATCTTGTCATTCACTCACTCATTCATTCATTTATTCACTTTTCTTTTGATTCATTTCATTACTGGCTTCAAAATCAGTGGTGTTTGGAGATTCGGCACTAAAAAGATAACTAAAGATTTTATTACTTTACAGGGAAACCACTAGCTTTCTTATCTCTGGGTAATCTCTCTGTATATTGACTGCCACTCTTTGAGTTGCTGGGGAATTGGTTTGTACTACAAAAAACTGTGGGGTAGAGTGCGCATGTGAGTACAGGCATATTCTCTCGCTGCCTCCTTTAACTTCTAGTGTGCAATACATTGTGGTGGTTAAAATTTGTTATAAGTTCCACTCATTCCTCTTTAAATCCATCTATGGTCCAGTTGTCCTCATTCTTGTCACTATGCCTGGGATGTAAGCAGCTGTCATCTCTTTGCCTCATGAAGCGCTTGTAGATTTCTTGAGTTAATTTGCTTAGGCTTCTTTGTATCTTCAGATTTCTAATTGGCTTAAAATTATGATTCTTCAGCTTATTTGATCTGTTTTGGTTGTTAGAGTAACAGTTATGGTCAATTTTGACTTTATGTATCCAAGTATCCTACTTGTGCTGGACAATATACTTAGGCTGTTTGCCCTTCTAGAGTCAAATACTTCGGTCATTAAATTACAATATTTCCTATCTAATAATGAAATCATTTAAAACCATGGGTTGTCATATGTGTACCTCATAAATTTTTATGAAATGCTTTTATAGTCATTAATTTATACATTCTAATTTCGCACACACACGCACACACACATATGTTGAATTCTGGTTACATTAGTCATATTAAGTTAGTACAGTCAGAATAATTTATTTGGGGAGATTCTTGGGATTCACTTTATGTCCTAACATTTGATAGCATCATCTTTGAGTCAGGGTGCTAAGATTGTCCAGTGTACATATTTATAATTAATATTTATTGATTGAAAGAAGCTTTTTCTTCTGGTAACTAAATGTTAACCAGACTCCCAAAAAGATCTATGTAGGTCTAAAATTAGAACTATATTATTATTCAATTTAGAATTTCTATTTTTTCCCAGTTGATTAAAGACAGAAAGGTAAAATTTTTCTCTAGTTCTCTATTACTTCGTTTCTCTTAATTTCTCGTATTTTCTAGAAAACATCAATATTATGCTGTTTGTTGCTGTTATTTAATACAAAATGGTTTATGCTAGTTATACTTTTTTCTTTTTTTTGGTACTGAGAACTGAACTCAGGGTCACTCCACCACTGAGCCACATCCCCAGCCCTATTTTGTGTTTTATTTAGACAGAGTCTCACTGAGTTGCTCAGCGCCTCTCTGTTGCTGAGGCTGGCTTTGAACTTGCAATTCTCCTGTCGCAACCTCCCAAAGGGCTGGGATTAGAGGTGTGCACCACCATATTGCCCGGCATATACTTTTTTTCTTATTAGTCTTTGTACATTTTTCTTTCATCTGGTCAATGATCTTTTCAATTGCATAAGTTTGATATTATTTAATTTTTGCATTCTTTCAATATACATTTTTCCATGTTTAAAATTTTAAACATTTTTGGTAACTTTTTTTAGTGTGATCCTTGTAAACAATGTCTGGTTGTATTTTTTTAATGGTCAATAGTGATCCCTTTGTCTTTAATACATTTTTTTCTTCTTGCCATAACTATGTATTTTGCTTAATACTTTCATATCATTTTTTTACTTTCTATTTTGACTCATTTTTCTTTCTCACAACACTTCTCCTTCTCCCCCTCCCTCCTCTTCATTATCATCCTCCATTCATCTTCATCATTTTCATTTATTTTATGCTATATAGATAACTTTTTTGTTATGTTTATTTTATAATTATTTTCTAATTTTATATTGCTTTAAATTTTAATAATTTTTCATCTTTTCTTCTAACAGATGCTTGATCCTTCAGTTTTTTATTTTTCTAGGTTAAAAATAAATTGCTCCTTCTTGACTACTCAGCCATAAAAGATAAATAATATAAAGTGTGTATCTTTAATGTCCCTTTCATATGCACAGGTACTACTAATATTGCCAATTTTCTTTATTTCTGAGATTGGTTGACTTAATTTTCAGCATTGTTCACTTTTTCTGCATTTCATAGCGCTTTTCCTTGGAAACTTGAACAAGACTGATTACCAGCTAGATGTCATTTTCTGGATTTGCCTCTGTTAAATATTCTAATGGTTGTTGGCAAAACAGAAATGCTACTGATTTTCCCGATTTATCTTTCTTTTATTTAGCCTATTTACTAAATTGTCTTATTAATTCAATTGGTTTTCAATCAATTCTCTGTAATTATCTGATCATTTAGTTATCTTTTGGAAATAATAAATATTTTGTGTGAAATTTTCCAGATTGAATGTTTCTAAATGATCTCTTCTGTCTTGTTTCACTGATAAGTATGATTTAGTTATTGGTTCAAGAGACACAGTTTCTTTAGCAGGCACTACAGTTTTTTAAAACAAATGTTTATAAGCTACCTAGATAATAACCAGCTATTGCATATTTAGATTTGGCCAAGTGTCCACATCTATAGCTTCCATATTCTTTCCTTATGACTGAAACATTTTGACTGAAACATTTCTAAGCAACTGGGTCCTCTGTTTTTCAGTATGTTCCCAACTAACTACTCTGGTTCCAAGATCATGTTTCCAAATTCCTTAATACCTCAAGTCAGAACAAATATGAACCTAGTATTTCGTACTCATTTAGAATAGCTGCATGCTCTCTCTCTCTGTATCTTTCCTGTTTATTTTATAATTATTTTCTAATTTTATATTGATTTAAATTTTAATAATTTTTCATCTTTACTTCTGATAGATGCTATGACATGTTTTAGTACTCTTCCTAATATGCTTGTCCCACCCTCTCCTCTATATTTTGACACATAGAGATTATCTCTAGATGAAAAAGGGCATCTGTGGGGACTCTCCATTATTCTATCCCAGGGATTAATCTGATGAACAGTATTAAGACGGACTTAATTTTTTTAAATTGGTGCATTATAGTTTTGAATATTAGTGGGATTAATGGTTTTACATTCATACATGCACAAAACATAATTTGGTCCATTTCATTCCCCAGCACCTCCCTTTTTCCTTCCCCTCTTCCTTTCTTTGGTACACTTTAATTTTCATGAAATTTTCCTTCCCCCCTTTCCCCCTTTTCCCTCTCTTTCACATTTGAGAGAGAGCATAGGGTCCTTGACTTTGCATGTTTGGCTTACTTTGCTTAACATAATGTTCTCAAGCTTCATCCATTTTCCTGCAAATAACATACTTTCATTTTCTTCATGACTGAATAAAAATCCATTGAACACACAGGCTTTTAAAAGTAGATTTGTGTTTATTACAGGTGCAACTGAAAATAAGCAAATAGTGGAATCTGCCCTAGTCTCAGGTGAGAATACTGATTTGTGCTCCATATCCTCCTTTGACTATGTTTGCCTGGTGTTCAATATGATAGCAGTGACTCCATTTGGACACTGATTTGACCACTCAATCTCACAAAAGGGACCCATTGTGTTTGTTTCCACCACCCTGTGGCAGTCATATCTGTGATTAGGGCTTAGTTCACTTGGAGTTTTCTTTCCTTCTCCTCCAATTCTCTTCATTGGTTTATTTTCATGATGATTGCTCTACTGTAGGCTGGAGTTGAATTCACCATTTTTTAACCTGATCTCTTAGGGGAGATGTTTGTCTGGCCTTCCCTTTCCTCACTGATAGGAGCTAATAGTCTCTAATGAGATTCTTCCTCTCATTAAGCTGTTTTCCCCTGTTGGTTAGAAGGAAAAGGAGTATAATATAGTGGAGTCAGCTCTCCCAGGAAGTCAGGAGATTTTTGTTTTGTAATCATGACTCTGTTACACATTTGCTTGGAAATCTTTGGCAAAAATGGGCAAGAGATATGATGGAGTAATAATGAATGTTCTTAAGGACTAGCTGGGAAAATTAAGGACAGGGAGTACAGCATTTAAATTAGAATAAAAGAGTAAGTGCAAATGGCCAAATGGAGGGGAAGGATGACTTATTCTTTCCACAGATTATAGAGTTCTGAGGAATTTAGTTATTTACATATCTGCTGAATCATCTGAGCTAAAAAGTATTCAAAGCTAAATTTATCACTTCTTTTTTGATTATTTAATTTTTCAGAAATTAGGGCTGAAATTTGGAAACTGTTACCCTGAACCGAATCCTGGGCTATAAGGAAGAATTGGTTTAAGAGTTGGAAGTTCTAGAACTTTGGGATTGATGTACTGCTGTCCTCCACATTGTCATGTAGTCCTGAAGCCAGCAGTGGGCAGAGGTAGGTGCTTTGGTTTTAGGAAGAGAAAGAAATGTCTCCAAAGTTTGAGAGCAATCAAGGGAAAAATTATAAATATGAAATATCTATGTAAGTCAAAAGGGATGAAGACAAATGGAGAAAGTAATACTACTTTTCACAAAGCTTTCTGATGAGATTTTAAGTATTTTTAAAAGGTAAAGGAGATGCGTAACTGAAGACTTATGTAAAAAAAATCAATATGGTCCTGTAAAACCATTATCAAAATGGCCAAAGGTAGAATTAGCTGAAATCTGTCAACAGGGGCAGAGGTTCAGAGGACAGAGACCACAAAAGTCCAGAGTGTCTGTTGAATGTGTGTGGAATGTTATCAATGTTACCTATGCCATTGACAGGAGTGATCTAAGGAATGGCAAGACCTCTTTGCCCAGTAAAGTTTTTTTTTAATTTTAATAAAAATTTAAATCATATAAAAATAGAATTAATGCACAAATTCCAAGTATTATGTTTTGATATTACTTTATATATATGTGTTAGTCAGCTGTCCATCACTGTGGACAAAATACCTCAGAAAATCAACTTAAAGAAGGAAAGATTTATTTTGGCTCATAGTTTAAGAGATTTCAGTCCATAGTCAGCTGTTTCCACTGCTTCTAGGCCTGTGGTGAGGCAGAACATCATGGCTAAAGGTCTTGGTGGGGGAAAGTTGCTCACATCATAGCAGTCAGGAAACAGAGAGGGAATATAGTCCATAAAGGCACATCCGCAAGGACCCAATACCTTCCATTTTGTCCCACCTCCTACAGTTTCTACCACCTCTCAATAGTCCATTCAGCTATGAATTCATCAATGGATTAATCCATTGATATGACCACATAGCCACACAATTATAATCTTATCAAACAAATTCAGCAACAGATCCTGAATATTGCTTATTAATCTGTCCATATTCATATTTTTACCATTTTATCTCAGAATATCTCAATGCATTTTAGAATATCTCAGTGTATTAAGAATACATTCAGAATATCACAATGTATTAAGATTTAATCAGGGATTATATATCATACTTACATTTATTAAGTTATTAAGTTTATTTTAATCTAAATAGTTTTACCCCTTTCTCCCTCCATCCTGCCCTTTTCCAGGGCAGCAGGCCAATTTTCTTTTTAATAGAAAGCCTCTCATTCTGATTTTGTCAGACATTTCCTCATGCTATTCGTTATCTTATGTTCTCTGTATTTCCTCATCACTAAATTACATGTAAGGCTTGATTAGAGTTAGTTTAAACATTTTTGGCTATGAGGCTTCATAGGCACATTGCATCAGGGGGTGTCTGATATCTGCTTTCGCCACCTGGGTACTGTGTTTTGGAATTCTGTTAGCTCCATGCTCCGTGGCTTGCAGGTCCATGCCTCAGGTGTGATCCATAAGATATTCCAACTCTGTCTCTAGCTTGGTTAATCCCAACCATTCTCATGCAGTCAACAACCAACCCTGAAAAGACATTGAATAATTGATTTTCTATAGGATATGAAGTCAGAATGTCATTCAGAGTAGATTAAATTCAATCTAGAGGTGAAAGACTGCATTTATTGTATTTAAGCTGTCATTCTTGTGTCATTTAGCTTGTAATTGGATATGCCTATTAGAGGAGGAATTCAGACCATAGTCATTAGTGCTGTTCTTTCTGAGGTATCTATTTCCATAGCTAGACTAAAGAAAGATGTACACAATTCAGCTCTTTCTAATGTTTCAGCTTCATGAGTCTCTGGGTGAAATTGTAATTTGTAGTTGAGATACATGTCAGCACATTGATCCTCTGCCAGTGATAGCTGAACAATAGAAACTATGTTGCAAGGAGCACCTGTCTCTTTAATAATTTACAATATGGTACTAAATAAGTAAAAGAGTAAAATGGAAAAACATTCCCAGCTTTATTCTCTCTGAACTTTCACATTGGTGGCATACAAATTTGTGAAAAAATCTGCTTGTTAAAGCCACTGATTTGTAACTGCATAAAATTAAATTTTGTTATTGAAGATGTGTATTTGTACTTGAAGCTTTACATTGGCAGGTTGGTAGAGATGTTGCAGGGCAAATATCCCAGTTGTCAAAGGTAGAAAACTTGAAAGAAAACTTTTCATATTTCCAATAATTTACTAAAATGTTCATAAACTTATTCTATTGGCATTATTAACTGACTTTGTGTGACCTCTTGTTTTATGCTAGTAAGACTAACTTCATTTATCATTTCAGTTCTCTTCTACTCTAATTCTCATTTTATTTAAATCAAGTTTAGTAATTTTTTTGTGTGTCAGTGGGTACACAGTAAATGTTTTAGCTAGTGTGGGTCTTCTGGTCACTGTTGCAGTTGTTGAATTTGCTATTGCAGTGCTAAAGCAGCCATGGATAAGTAAATGAATGAACATGTCTGTGTTCCAATAAAACTTTATTTATAGACATTAAATTTTTAATTTCTTTAATTTTTATATCATTGAATGTTATCTTTCTTTTGATTCTTAGAAAATATTTTGAAATGTAAAAAAATATTCTAAGCTCCCAGACTGTACAAAAATGGAATAGGTCAGATTTAGCTTATGTAATTCAACCGTATAATTTGCTAACCCCTGGTCCAAATCATTTATTGTTAATCCTTATCCATTTCTCTATGCTCCCCTCCCTCTTTCTCTTACACTCTTATACAATGGTCAGTTTATTTTGTGCGATTTTAAAAACAGTGGCAACCATTAAACTATTCATTTCCCCTAAAAAATACAAATATATCCTTGTGGTACAAAAGAAATGATGAATAAATATAGCAATTGTCACTAATGTCCTTAAGATGAGTTATACTGTTATTGCTTTCATATTTAAATATTAATTATGAAGGTCAGAATCAAGGTTAAATCACGTGCCCTGGTAAGATTTTGCTACATGCTTACTTATAAGTTAGACTGCCCAAATTAATAAAATTAGCCATTGTTGTGAATTTAATTTTTCTTCTATCAGATGTTACCTACCACAATTGGTTAATCATAAAATCTTATACTCATAAACAATGATCCAGACTACTTTAAATTTCATTCAATTAAGCAGATACTTCATGGAGGCAAATTTCAAACAGACTCCAAAGAACTATCCAACTAATTTCTGTGGTGGTTTGAAGCATATCCACAAATTGGGACAGGGGTGTAGCTCAGTGCTAGAGTGCTTGTCTAACATGTTCTAGGCCCTGGGTTTGATTTTCAGCACCACACAATAAGTAAATAATAATATATTCACAAATATTTCGATACTTTTCTCATTGAGATGTGAGAATGATGTATTCCCACATGATATGTTTATGTCCTTTTCCTCTGAACAAAGACTTAGTTATCTGTAACCAACACAAAGTATGTGTTACAGTATAATTTCCAAGAGTATGTCAGAAAAGTTCACACAACTTGTGTTTAATTCTTCTGTGACACTCATTCTGAGGGAAAGGACTACCATCTAAGAAGGTCAGTTATTCTAAGACAGCCATACTGGAGAATTCAAGTGTGGGTGCCTTGGTTGACAGCTGAATTCCCAGCCAACACCATATGAGTTGGTTGATCTTGGATGCCTAGTCCAATCGAGCCCTCAGATGACTGCAGCTCCAGCCACATTCTGACTACAATCATATCAGAGCTCCAAGTAAGAAACATCTTCTGAGCCATTCCTGAATTCCTAACCCACAGAGTGGTAAGCAAAATGAAATGGTTGTTTTAGCTGCTAAATTCGGTGTTAATTTTTTTATGTTATGCTATGATATGATATCTGAAACAGTATCTTTAAAGTAGCAATGAAGCCATTTTAAGTCTGGACTCAGGATTTCTCAGTTTGAATGTAAGTCCTGTCTTTTAATACCTGTTTGAAGTTCAGCAAATTAAACAGCACCTGTAACCTGTAAATATCATTTTCTTCATTTTGGAATAGGAATAATAATAGGACCCACTTCCTAGGGTTATATGAGAATTAAACTAGATTATGGTTGTGGAGTGCCTAATACATGGTAAGCATCTATAAACAATAGTTCTGACTATGAAACACATACACGAGATAGGCTTCATAGGCATGCGACCTGTGCACAGGGTTTAATACTCTCCTGTTGCTGTTTTGAAATTCTAAACTGATTTTTAAACATGGAGCCTTGTGCTTTAATTTCATAGTAGACTCTGCAGTTTACATTGTGAATCCCTCATGCATGTGTGTACATACACACATTATACATACTTATAATAAATAGTATTTTTAAACCTTGCAATATTGCTCACTAACATCCAGCAATTCTGTGTTTCCAGTCATTAAAGGAAATCAAGGCCACCAACTGGAAAATTGTTTGTTTTCTTGAATCAGAAATTCTAGGATGGCTTATTAGGATAGATTGGGTCAACATCTCTTACAAAGTTACAGTCCAAATATTAACAGAAATATCAGTCATCTAAAGGCTTGACTAGATTGAAGGAGATATATATATATATACACATATATGTGTGTGTGTGTGTGTGTGTATATATATATATATATATATATATATATATATATTTTTTTTTTTTTTTTTTTTTTTTTTGGCAAACTCATGCATATGGTTGTTAGCAGGAAATTTCAACTTCTTTTCATGTAGATTTTGGAACATGGCAGCTGACTTTCTCCAAGTAAGCTATCTTAGAAAGAGAGGCACAATCCCTAATGTCTCTGTACCTTAGCTTTGGAAGCATATATCTGCCATTTTCTATTGGTCACAGAGACCAATCCTCTTTTGATGTAAGGGGGAGCTCCATGAGGCAAGAGTGCTAGAAATTGTGGATACCAGGAGGCTGTCTTAGAGGGTGGTGACCATACAGGTCATGAAAAGGAATATTTTCTGTAATTTTAGAGATCTCTTAGGCTTCATAAAACACTGTGATACCCATTAAGGAAGGCTTCATCTTTAAAAGTTGAGGTGTGGTTTAAAAATTAGCTGAAAATAAATTATCCATGTTTTTGAAGGTGAATTACTCAGAGATATTTTTAAAATTAAAGTAACAATTTTTTCTTTTCTTTATTCATAAGGAAGCAAACCACTATACAGCCAATAAGTTTACTTGGTCTTTAACAAATAATGAATAAGGGCTTTTGGTAAATTATAAATACTGGGCCTGATTCTCTAGAATCAGTATCATATGGAACATTTTTTAAAAAATGTTTGAAATATATGAAGTTCCATATGATGTTTTCATGCATGTGTACACGTAATGATACGATCAAGGCAACCATATCTATTTGCTCAATTATGACTTTGTGGTAAAAACATTCAAAATACTTTCTTCTAGTTAAAAAAAGTGCAGTGCATTCTTACCATAGGTTATTATCCTAATGCACACAGAACATCAGAACTTCTCACTCCTGGCTTAAAATAACAGTACCCATCAATCAGCTTTTCCTCAGTCTCCCTTCCCTCCACTCTTCCCAGTCTCTGGTAACCGCATTCTACTCTCAATTTCTATGTGAAAAATGCTTTTAGACTTCACACATGAGTAAGGTCATGTAGTATTTGTCTTTCTGTATTTGGCTTATTTTAATTAACTTATGGTCTGTACTTCCATTGATGTTGCCAGAAATGGCAGGATTTTATCCTTTTTATCACTGAAGACTATCCCATTGCATATATGTACCACATTGTCTTTATCCGTTTATCTGTTGATGTACATTTAGATTGTTTCAATTTCCTGGCTATTGTGAATAGTGCTGTAGTAAACATGGATGTGCAGTTGTTCTTTTGACATACTGATTTAATTTCCTTTTAATCTATACCTGATAATGGATTTCTAGACCATATGGTAAATCAAAATTTCAATTTAAGACCTTCCATGCTATTATCCACAATGGTGGTACTGATTTACATTCCCTCTGACAATATAGATCTCATGAAAGTTCTGTCAAGCACACTAATCAGTGTGTCTAAGGGAAGTCCTCCTTTTAGGGGAGACTTCATAGTGGACTTGAAAAGGAATGAGATTTTGAGCAGCCAGACTGGCAGTCAAGTTCTTGATTTTGCTAGATACCAGCTACATGACCTTGGATTAATACCTGCTCTCTTTGAAATTCCTTTGCTACAATTGTAAAATGAGGAAAATAATATATAAATTATAGCCTTATAAAAATTAAATGTGAAACCTAATAATCTTTCTACAAATATTGGTTCCATTTCCACATTAAGGAGATACAGAAATGTGTTCCCGGGGATTAGGATGAAAAGAATTAAAGAACTCTGGAAGTGCAAACCTTTATTAACAATAGATAACAGTCTAGAAGCTCTTCCTGCAGTTAGAGAAAACTTGATTATTAAATAGTTTGCCAAGAGGGATATTGTCCTTTTGACCTGAAAGATCTTGCTGTTAAGTAGCTGCTTTGGGACAATTTCTTTGATACAGTAATATACTCTGGCCAATCGCATCTAAGAATTGATTCAAGTTTAACCAGAAGGATAATTGAATTTTCATCCAGGCTCCATCGTTGGTTATCCCCTTGCCTCCAGTCTTCCTATCTGCAAATTCATCCTGGACTCTGCACCAGCTTAACCTTCCCAGGGCACTACTTACATGTACTCCATCCCCGAATGTAAAACCTTCCAATGTCTTCTGTTGCATATGAGATCAAAGCTAAATTATTTAACAAGTAATTAAACATCTTCAACAGTCTGGCCCCATTTCCCAACTGCTCCCTTAAACAAATTTTCCCTTCTAATTGTCTCATGTCTTTATTTTTCCAACACTTTTATTCTTTAGCTCATCCTATAATGCTTTCCTTATCTTCTCCTTTCCAAACTCAACCTAATTTAAATTCCTCCCTACTAGATTTTAACAGTCTTCTGTAGAAGTATTGTATCAGTACACTAAGACGTAGCCATATATACACAAATAAATAAATTTAAAATAGAATATGATTCATGCCACATGCATAGTTCAAATACTATAGTAGATGGAATTTGAGGAAAGATCCCTATAGTAGTGACGATAGGGAAGGATTCTTGAAAAATAGTTTAACATTTCTGAAGAGATAAGGAAGGTCTGGTCTTAGAAGAGAAAATAGCATATGAAGCAAATTAAGGCTTGGAAAATGTAAGGTCTTTTTAAGGAATGATGAAAACTACATCTTGGACAAAGAATGAAATATACTGGAAGAAATATTTTAAGGTGTTTGGCAGATTGGATCCTGATTGTATGGACATCATAAATGTCAAGCTGAGATATTTGTACAAGTCTATTTCAAAAATGTTAATCTGGCAGAAGAGTGACAGATAAAATGAAGAGTATGTTGCAGAGCTGAGCAGAGCTGAGATGACTTTGTTATGAGACAATTGCAGTCATTTGGAGAATCTAGTGAGGACTTATTTTAGGCTGCTTGATAGAAGAATATAAAGAAAAGTACCAATACGAGATGAAGGAACAGATATGAAAAACAAAGAATCAACATCAAATAATGAATGAAAGAATGAATAGGAATATGGACTTCACAGTTAGAGGGAGTATTTCAGGTATGTTGTAGTATGCATCTTGAATCAGATCGCCAGGATTTGCACCTTCACCACTATCAGGCTGAAAGACCTTGGCAAATTTCTTCAACTCTGTGCCTCAATTTTCTCATGTAAAAATGGGGATAAAACTGTGAGAATTAAAAATGCATACAGGAGAAAAGTAGGACATTTCCCTTACCCATTGCAATTTTCATGACTGATATCACTATAATAAAAGACAGATTAACAAGAGAAAAGCATACAAATTTATTTAATATGTTTTATGTGACGTAAGAGCCTTAAAATGACCCAAATACCCAAGGAAAATTTAATTTTTATGAATAATCATGCAGAAGTGTGATTGGACGGCACCGGGGTATGATCCAATGGTAATGAACTGGGAGGACTTACCTGGGCCGGTTCAGATTCTTCTTGGCTTCAGGGTATAGAGCAGGACCCCTCTGACGTGAGGGTCTTGTGATCCTCATTTAGGGGAGAATGGTCAGTGGACAAAGGTTGGAGAATGTCAGTGTGACCTTGCCATTTTTTGTAGGTTTTTTCAATTTCCTTCAGCTAAAAATACTCAGTATGATGAGGTGTCATATTTTGGGGTATCATACTCTTATCCACCCCCAAACTCACAGAATAATTTGTGACATGTAGTTATCTGCAGAAATGCGTTTGCTATTATGATTTTGTGCAATAAAAGAGATGGCTATATGGTAGTTTGCTTACTGACAGCCAGCTTGGGGACAGTGCAGTGTGTCGAGAGAACAAGTAAGAAAGCAAGGAAGCATCAGTGCCAGCTTGGGCTGAGCTCTTATTCATAGTGGCTACATCATAAATATGTTATGACTTAATTATTCCTAAATATTTGTGATCCAAATAATTTTAAATTCTAAAAATAGAATTTCTCGCTCAAAAAATAATTTTACAAAAGCACCTTAAGTTTTCCAAGAGAAACAGGTTATATAATATTTATTAAATGTTTACCATAGGCTAGGTATATTGATGTATCATAAATTTATTCTCAACCATAGGAGACAGGCACTGTAAGATTGCTTTTAAGGTTATAGAATGGAGGCTCAAATGTCATAATTCATCAATCCTTCTTTCCCTGTCTGATATTAGTACTTAATGGCAAAATGATAAACAAATCTTCTCGTATATTGGAAACAAAACAAAAAGAATATCTATCAGCACTGTTATTTAGTGTTTTGTTGCAGAAGTGCAAAATAATGAATTAAATAAGAACATGAATACAAATAGTGAAAGAGAGGCAAGCCCAATTGTTTGCACATGCTGTGACTGTGACCTGAACCACATAGGAGAATGGACACAAAAAATATGATAAATCTGAAAATTCTATGAAGCAGTCACAAAATTTATATATCTTAATCAACAGAATTTTCAATCAACAAACATTAAGAAAATACAGACATATCTAAAGATATTGCCTGTTTGGTTTTAGGCCACTGCAATAAAGCAAATATGACAATAAAACTAAATCACACACACTTTTTGGTTTTACAGTGCATGTAAAGTTATGTTTATACAGTATCATAGTGTATTAAGTGTGTAAGAGCATTTGTCTAAAAAGCAATGTACATACCTTAATTTAAAAATACTTTTTTAGTGGTGGGAATATAATTCAGCGTTAGAGTATGTGTTTAGCCTGCTGAAGCCCTGGGTTCAATCCCCAGCACCAAAACAAACAAAGCAAACAGTTTTTTGTTTTTGTTTTTTGGCTAAAAAGGATAAAGTTCATTTCAGCTGTTAGAATAGGAAATGGACTTACTTAATACAGGGTTGCCACAAACTTTCAATCTGACAAATGCAAATCTGTGAAATTCAGTTAAAAGAAGTACAAGAAAATGTTGTATGCCTCTATGGACAAAAGATACCACTTGTAATGCCAATTAAAAGCAATCATAAAATACCAAGAAATAAATTTAAGATGTATAAAATGGGGTGGGAGGGGGGAGGGGGCAGGGGGACAGTAAAGATGGTGGAATATGATGGACGTCATAGCCCTAGCTTCATGTATGACTGCATGTATGTTGTGATTCTACATCACATACAACCAGAGAAATGAAAAGTTGTGCTCCATCTGTGTACAATGAATCAAAATGCATGCTGCTATCATGTATACCTAAGTAGAATAAATAAATAAAATTAAGAAAAAAATTAAATTAAATCATAAAAAATGATTAAGTAACTTGGAGAAAAATTTTAAAAGATTTTATACAGAAAGGAATATGTTCTCTCTTATAAAGATCGGTTTTTTAAAGATATCAGTTTCCCAATATTAGTATATATATATACATTTATTTTATACTTGATCAAAATACAATTTTTATTTTAGAAAAAGAGGGAAGAAAAACTGTCCAATTGATTCCTAAGTTTATTTTTAATAATATAAGAATGTGTAGGATTTTTTTACCAAAGTTAAAAAAATCCTGATAAATTATGAATATATTAGAAATCAGAACAGCCATATAAGAAAAACCAAAAATGGACCTAAGAATTTTTCAGTTTAGATCATTTAAAAGTCATTAGGGAAAAATTAATTTATATATCAGATAGTATTCTGACACCTGGTTTGCCATTTAGGAAAAAAATTAATCTAAGGGCACTACCTCGTTTGCACTGAGAAATAAGTGATTATGTTGCACTTTTTGTGAAAATGCTGATATGAGACAATTTTGACCTAATGTATGTTTCAACTGAATATGTTATTAAAATCTAAATGTGAAAAATAAAATGAAAAAAATAAGTTCATATTTATTCACAAGTTAAAGGTGTAAACATGTTTTTGAATAAGGTGGGAAATTTTTTGAATAAGATATAAACTTCAAAATACAGGAAATATTGATTCATTTATATAATAATAAAAATATTTTAAATGTAAAATAATTACTATAAAATGCATTCATTAAACTAAAAACAAATCTTAAGCTGGGAATATATTTGCAGTATATAAAACAAATTATTTGATTTATAAGCAACTTGTGTAAATCACTAATAACAAGTACACAAGTCAACAGAAAGATAAGCAAAATAAAAACACCAATTATAGTATAGTTGTATGCTCAATTTTATCCACAAATGCCAGTCAAAACAGCAATAATGTATCATTTTCACATAATTTTTTTGTCCTATGAATTTTAACTAGCCTACTTAGTATACTATGTAGGTCTTTACTTGGCAAATGTTTATCATCCACATTTATTGAATGCAAGATGTTTATAAATATAAGAAAGAAAAAGGTTGAGGATAGGTTAAGACAAAAGAATGGAATAAAAAGATAAACCAAACTATCAAATATTTTTACCTACCACAAACTAAGGGGCTTAAAACAACAGAAATTTATGCCTCACAGTTCTGGAGGCTTTAAGTTGGAGATCAAGGTGTCAGTGGGATGGGCTGTGAGAGAGAATCTGTTCCATACTTTTGATGGTTTGCTGGTAATCTTTGGCATCCTCGATTTATAGATACATCACCCTGATCATCTGCACATAATGTTCTCCCTGTGCATGTCTGTATCTGTGTCTTATAAGAACACAGATTAGATTAGGGTGAACCCTAATGACCTCATCTTTATTTGGTCATGCAAAGATCCTATTTCCAACTAAAGTTGCATTCACATGTAGTGGGTTGAGGATGTCAACATTTGGCGGGGTGCATAATTTAATCTATGACAATTTGTAACATTCAAATATTTGTGAGGTGAGAAGAAGCACACATTCTCACATAGATGTTACGAGTATAAGTTGGTCTTATCTTTTGGAAGACATTTTGGTAATAACTTCAAATGCTCATACAATTTGTCCAGGCAATTCCACTCAAGAAATTGTCCCTATAGATATGCACACAAGAGAATGACTATTGCAGCATTATTTGTAAAAGAAGAACAAAACAAAATAAAACCAGACATAGCCTAAATGTCTACCAGCTATTTATGGGCCACCCACACATGGAAGACTACCTGACTCTTTTTAAGAAATGAAATAGGTTTATGTTTACTCATTAGAAATGATCTTCAAGATGTATCAATAAAAAATGCAAGGCACAGAGAAATTTTGTATGATTCTTTTTTTTTTTTTTGTTACCAGGAATTGAACCCAGGGATGCCTAATCACCAAGCCACATCCCCAGTCCTTTTTTATATTTATATTTATATTAAAGACAGGATCTCATTGAGTTGCTTAGGTCCTCGCTAAGTTGCTGAGGCTGGGTTTGAACTCATGATCCTCCTGCCTCAGTCTTGCCAGTCGCTGGGATTACAGGTGTGTGCCACCATGCCCAGCTTTGTATGATTCTTTTGGTGTCAAAATTTCAAAAGATTATTTTACTAGATATGCCAGTTATCTCAAAAAATGTTCAAAATACTGGGCTTGGAGCTGGGTCTGGAAAGGAAGACTTTTAATGATGTATCTTTTATTAGCGTTTAAAGTTTTTACCATTTGCACATATCATTCATCTTTTTTTATGGTTTTAATGTCACATGTGCTGTGGGATTAGGGACTGTTTTGTTTTGTTCTTGTACTTTCTGTATTAAAAAAGGGACCAATGAATGTGAAATAAGAATGCGAAAAAATTCCTTCCAGCATATTGCTGGAGATAGATTTTTTGTCAGAATTTTCCCCAGAGTTGTATTCTCAAGGAACATTTAACACTTACTGGAGGTGTACATCCCCTAGTTTTGTGTGTGCCTGCTCCATGACCATGATGTTACTTCATTATTAATTGTGTAAAGAATGAGAGGTTGGTTTCTAAACAGCTCCAGAAGTTTAGACAGGAAAAAACATACAACTAGCAAGAGCTATGTATATTATTTTTATGAAAGCTGAAAAGACATGGATATTTATTTTGGAATGAAATACAAAGACTAAGCAAATGGAGTATTTTATTAAAAGGGTGCTCTTTTTCCCAGGGTAAAATGGTCTGATGTAGGATCTGCCTTTATTTACTGTAACCAGTCAAGGTCAGTGGAGTTAATCCACTTCCCGTGGGAAAAATGATATCCGTACACTCATGGTCAGCTCACTTGTTTCCTGGGTGTGTTAATGTCAGTTCACACACAATGAACATTTTCTCTATTAACACTGTGGAAGGAAGGTTTCAAAGTAGCTTTGTGTTTTAAATAGTTTCAAGATATCATGCTAATAATTTCTGAAGACAAATTACCTTAAAAATGAAAAATACATGAAGTGTTTTGATGAATGGCAAGAGCCTACTCACAGGAAATAGAGAAATCTTTCTACCCAGTTAATTTACTTTTATATGTGTTCCCATAGGATACTGAGTTGAAAGTCATTTTTGCTCTGTGAAACCACCTAAGGTTTCTTTTCAGTCACTGTAGGTTTCTAATGCAATATAGGATTTCATCATTCAAAGCATCTCCCAAGCTAAGCTTATTACATCATCTGTCTTTTGAAGACTTTCTTTTCTTTTTTTCTTTTAACATAGATGATTTTGAAATTTTAGATTTGTTTTTGGTTTGGATGTGATCCATTGCTAAGGTAGGTAAAGTTTATTTCTCAACTGCCAGACTTTTTTCAAATCTGTCAAAACAGTTTTCTCAGGTAATTCTGAGCCAGTTGTGTGGTCTGAGGAGGCCTGAGTATGTGAAGTGTTAGAAAAGTATGTCTCTTACAGCGTCAAGCACTTTTGCTGAACATATAACTTAAGTTGCTTAAAATAGACCCATGAGAAAAGGACTTTCATGTTCTTCATATTTCTAAACATCTGGAAAATACTTGGATAATGCAGGATGGCTAAAATATACTGAAGTTCTTTTCCTTCAATAGCAGTTCTTATCATTTTTTAATTCTCCTGTCCTCCTGCATCCTTATCTTTTGTTTTACTAATGGCACTACAATATTTCAACTCAAGAAAACTTGCATCAACCTTAACTTCCTTCCCTTCACTTCTAATAAATACGTGTGTTACAAATTGTACCTCTGTGATGTTTCTTAAAATGATTTCCTCCTCCTTTGAATTTTTCTTTTTTTCTTTTTTGTAATATGAGGATTGAATCCAGGGCCTTGTGCTTACTAGGCAAGTGCTTACTGAGCTACACCACTACA
This sequence comes from Geosciurus inauris, assembly GCA_004024805.1. Lineage (NCBI taxonomy): Eukaryota > Metazoa > Chordata > Mammalia > Rodentia > Sciuridae > Geosciurus > Geosciurus inauris. The sequence continues at coordinate 50,429 of PVHX01004451.1, read as the reverse complement.
TCTTGAACTCTTTTTAGTTTTTTATTTCCAGATAGGATTTCACAATGTTGCTGCCTTGAATTTGTAATTCTCCCACTAAAGCCTCTCCAGTAGCTAGGATTACAGGCATGTGCTACCATGTCCAGTCATCCTTTGAAATTTGATGGTACCTCAACAAACTTTTCTTATTGTGACCATAGTCACCATTATAGAGCAGAATTTTTTGACTCAGAGCTTTGTGATTTACACATATCACTCTAGCCACCATACTAATTATGTAAATATGCACTATTACAGTCATTCTGTAGCAAATAAGAAAATAAACTTCAGCGATTAAGTCATTTGTTCAAAGTCACACTGACATAGCTGAAAATCAGATCCAGTGTTGATTGATTGTAAAGTCCTTACATTTTTAGTGCATTATCCTGCTTCATCTAATTATAATCATTGTCTCTTACCTCATTTGTGTGCACATGCGTATTAATTCTTTTATGAGCAATACGTTCTTTTAAGATAGAGTCCATATATAACTATTTACATTCTCCCTTTATCTAACTTAGAGCCCTATATTAAGAAAGTAGCTTGAAACATTTGGTAATAGTTTATAATCGGATGAAAATCTTTTGCTTTGTAACTTCTGAGGCAAAATAGAGGCTTTTATCTTTACCAGAAATCCCTTTTGTAAGAATTAAGCTGTGTGGATAGATTTGCAAGCCATTTATTCTCTGAAAACATAAAAAGAATCTGTGAACACAAGGTATTCATCTCTTCAAACATATGAAATTCAAATACAATTGCCTTGGCATTAAACATTTGAATTTGTATGCAAGATGTCAGAGTTATATAATTTTTCTGTCAGAGATGGTTGGATGTGCTCACTGGCTTTTCAGATTTCCTCATGTATAAGCAGATGTACTTGTAAAGGACAAATGCACTTTCTAATATATGGAAAACTTTATTAGCTCACTGTAACAGAAAAATGTCTCTCTCAGCTCTGGAACATGTATAAGAGAATGAATGTTGCATTAGCCAAGGAATAGGACAACTTGTAATGAGTTTGTCTATCATATAACAGTTTTTTCCCCCCTTATGATCCTAAGCTTGCATTCCTAGGACTTACATGAAATAAAAAAAAATGATGGGAATTGCAAACCCAATGCTAGAATTACATTAACTATGTCATAATCATATCTCAAAGGATTCCCTTGGAAAAAAAAGACATCAGATCTTCACCATGCTTTTAGAACTTGAAAAATCAACCTGAAAATAGCTATTAAAATTGAAAAGAGCAAAAACTTTAGAGTCATAGGATTTGGGTTTGACTATTGGCGCTTCACTTATTGACCATGATCTGAGGAAAAACCCAACTTCTTTAGGTCACAATCATTTTATCTGAAGAACTGTGAGGACTGTGTGAGAACAAGCATGGAAGGATTTTGTAGACGATGCAGATCTGCACCAATGAAGGTTGTTTCGGCTGCTTGTGTGAAGACAAATCGCAGTCTTAACAGCATGGTGTGGAAACAAGAAATAGTTTTTTAGAGTCAACCAGAACTTAAGGAACTATGGTAAACCAGGAAAATGAGTATGTGAGTGTTAGCAGAGAAGTGGGCAATGTTCTGTCTTGTGCTGATAGAGGAATTAAGAATTAATAGGAAACTGCCAAGGAGGTCAACATAAATTGAGCACCTGATTTGACAAGAATTTTTGAGCCAGGTGTGATGATGCTCACCTATAGTCCCAGCTGCTTGGGAGACTGAGGAAGGAGGATTACTTGGGTCCAGGAGTTCCAGGCCAGCCTGTGCAACATAGCAAGACCCAGTCTCAAGAAAAAGAAAGAAATAATTTGATAAGAGTTTTGAGAGCAGTCAGAAGTTATTACTATCATTTTTTTTACCACTACTAGTACAACTAGCATACATTTAGCCAGACACTGTCCTATATATGTTACATAAATGCAGATCTTCTGACTCTAAAGCTCTTACTTTTCTAAATTTTTAATGCTCACAGCCATTATTTAGGATAAATCTGATACTGTCCTTTTTTCCTTTCACAGATGAGACATGACAGGTTAGCTCTCTCTCAAGGTCACACAGGGATATAGACATGATGGTCAATATCTGGCCAATTGATATAATGGATAATTCTCTAATCAGGTGATATATAATGGTGATATGAATAAACTTGCATTTAAAAAATAAAACTTACTGAAGAGTTGTCATATTTGTTTCTTCATTTTCTTTTGGGGGAAAATATTAAGTTAAGAAAGGTCTCTCACACACAATATTATATACTATTATGGTTTTGATATGGTGTCCCCCGAAAGCTCACATGTGAGACAATGCAAGATGGTTCAGAGGAAAAATGATTGTGTTGTAAGAGTCTTAATCCAATCAGTGATTTAATCCCCTGATAGGCATTAACTGAGTGGTAACTGAAGTGGTGGGGTGTGGCTGGAGGAGGTGGGAATGAGGGTGTGGCTTTGGCATACATATTTGTATCTAGAGAGTGGAGTCTCTCTCTCTGCTTCTGGATCACCATGATGTGAGCTGCTTCCCTCTGCCACACTCTCTCGCCATGATGTTCTGCCTCACCTGGAGCCCTGAGGAATGGAGCTAGCCTTCTCTGAACTAAGATCTCTGAAACTGTGAGCCTTCATATAAACTTTTCCTCCTTACAGTTGTTCTGGTCAGATCCTTTTACTCAATGAAAAAGTATATTGAGACGTACACCATGTAATTTTGTATGCATATTATATGTAATATACAAAATATTATGCAAACATAATCATTTTGTAGGTATTTTTTTGTTCTAGTTCAGATTAGGTTTTCTGAGAGACCCCACTCAAACCACATGGTTCCATCCCTGGAAATTTGCCCAACATGAAAATCCCAGGGAACCAGTCCCATTTAGCCTGATTCAGGACACTGGATTTTTCTAGCCTTCTGTATCTAAGTAGAATTCAACCCCCACCCCAAACAATAGCTAAGGAGACATTAATGAAATATTTGACTATATTTTATCTCATCAGTGCATTACTATTATTGATAGAGGCATCAGTGCATATGAATTAAAAATATGTGAAGTAAGCTTTGTTTCTAAATTAATTCTCATCATTAAAGTTTATGCAGGCTGAAGCTAGTAAAAGGCAAAATCAGGAATAAAGGATTTAATAAGAATATGTATTATTATATTAAATCTTATATGTAGACTTCTTTTTTCCTTCTCTTTCTTGTTTGTATCCAACACAAAGAAATATAACTCCATCAGGGAAGGGTTGTGTGTCTTCCCATCCCCCCGCAAGGTACTGGTGGTAGGGTATTATTGAATGACTACTTTAAATTATTTTCTTGGGAGTAGAATACATACTTTCAGTCCATGCTTCTCCAAGTGTAGTCCACTGATCAGTTGGTGCTACCTAGAAATGCAGATTCCTAAGATCCATCTCTGGGGCATGGGTTTTGGAAATGGGCATTTTTACAATTGCATCAGGTGATTCTGAGGCACACAAAAATTTGAGAGCCTTCTGTAACTTCATGCCTCTTGCGTACATTATATATTTCTCTTTAGTCTGTTACTTGGAATAGCCAATCTGTTATTTTACAATTTCCAGGCTGACTGTCTCTAACTACCAGTAGTTCTCATGACCAGATGGAGATTGCCACTCTCAATCAGAAAATACCTGAGTTCCCTTCCTGTAGACCCTGTGCCTGGTCTGTTTCTTGAGGGTGAGTGGGTTGATGAATATAAAATATGACTGTTTTTGAAATGATTGTGAATATTTTCACAAAGTATATTTAATTCAGAAAATTAAAAAGGAAGGAAGGAGGATATCTTAGGAGCCATTCATTTTTCAATTTCTAGGAATGGCATTCAAGTCAGTATATGTATGTAAGTGGAATTTTAAGTATGAAGATGCATTCCTTGACTACAAAGGGTTAGGATACAATCCATCATAAAAGAAGATGTGTCCCACCACTTGTGGATTGTACTGCTCCTAGCAAGGTTTGAGTTATGATCTACTTAGGCAGGGCAATAGTACAGCCCATCCCCAGGCTCTTTCAGCCTTTCCTGTTACCCCACAGGCCTTGAGCTCTGGCTCCATTGTCTCTTTCCAGACTTTAAAGGACTGGATCAAGGTGTCCAATTCTGGGAGAAGATGACTGTGGTGCAGATTGCAGATCTAATTAGTCTTATTTAGATTTGGCCAGCCTACTTCCTTTCTTCAATCTGTAGGTTGCACTTTCGATTTTCTGGGCCGCTGTACAGAAATACATAGTGGGAACATCTTTTCTTTTCCAATCAGGGTATGTTAGTTGGGGAACTTCAAATACCTATTTTTTTCTGACTTGGAACCAGACTATACCTAAAAGTTAGGGTTACAGAAACCTTTTTTTTTTTTTTTTTTAAATTGGTACCTATGTTTCTTTTAAGAATAGCTCGAAGATAAATATAATGACATCTTGAGTAGATTTAGGGCAGGAGAAGGGCAAGTTATAAATATTAATATTAGTTCCTTTTGACACAGCTAGCCCACCAAACTGAATTGCTTTTATCAGCACAATGTGAATGACTGCCGGCCTTCCTTTCTTCCTGATGGCTCTGTTCCTAAAGTCACAGTGAGCATATGTGGAAATAGCCAGATTTGCTGCAAACACAAATGTTTGCTCTGGCTGTGCCCAAGACTCATTACAACAATCTTTGAAAAGTGAATTGTTTTGCCAAGTGAAGACTTACACTGTAAACTAATAATTAATAATTCAGACATGTTAGGTTTTTATTTTTTATAATCTTAGCTCTAAGACGCTTCCTGTTTGATAACCAAGTGAGAGTTTCTTTAAAGTAAACAAATTAAGTTATGAATTTTGATGTTCTGAATATGCCAGGGGCCTCTGAAGGTCTGTGAATGAGCTGAGAGCCTGATCATTCATTTTACATGCCGACAGCCAGGTCTGGAATTATGGAAAATAGCCTAAACTCAGCTCTGAGCAATGGAACTGGGAGGACAAAGCACCTTTTATTTTTATTACCTTTTGGGGATGCGCCATCACTCTTGCCATCTTTATTGCTCTCGTCACTATATGCATTTATTCTATGTGCCTCTTCTGTGACCTCACCCGTACACACAAGGTTAAAAAAGGACTTGTCTTTTCAATCTCCTCGGTGCTTATATTCTGAGCCACATGATGGGCTTGTGGGTTTGGGCTTAATAAGCAGAATTTACAAAGAGTGGGGAAAATAATGTGTGGGGTGATTAATGAAGAGAAAACTGAGCAAGGCCAGTTAGAATCAGGAAGATGTTAACCTCTATTTCATGTCTTATTGAAATTTACAGGCACTTTTTATACAAAAGCAAAATTCAGGATATTCTATTAAATAGCATGTTCAATATTATTTGGACTAAATTGGATTCAAATCATATAAAATGTATATCATATCTGTAACATACACAAAACATTGACAGGCTTAAGGAGTATGTTCTGTGAATTGGGAGAAGTTTAAAATATATACATTTGGCTCTCCATATACTTGGATTCCCTATCCACAGATTCAACCAACCATGGGTTGAAAATATTCAGGAAGAAAATGTCTGTACAGAACATGTATAGACTCTTTTCCTTGTCATTATTTTCTAAACAATTCAAGGTGACAATTCTTTGCATCATTAGATATTATATGCTTTATCAGTAACTATGATTAAAGTCTGTGGCAGGGTATGCATAGGTCATATGCATATACTGTGCCACTTTACATAAGAGACTTGAACCTGGGCAGATTTTGATATCCTCAGGGGTCCTAGAACCAATCTCCTGGATACTGAGGGATGACTATATTTTTTTGTATTCTTTTCTTTTTTGGCGGTGGTACTAGAGATAAAACCCAAGATTTTGTGCATGCTAGGCAAGAACTCTGCCACAGAGCTACATTCCTGGCCTTTGAAAATCTTTATTATGGGACAGCATCTGACTAAGTTGCCCAAGTTGTCTGTGAATTTCTGATCCTCCTGCTGTAGCCTCCCAGGGGATTATTGTCATATGCCACTATAGCTGACCATTTTATATTTCTTAATATTGCATTTGTTCCTATACAGAATTCATTTCTCAAATTATTCCATTCAGCTAACTTATCTTCCAAATACATAACATTTATTATTAAAAAACAGAAAACATACTTGCATAGAATATGTCCCTTAAAAATAGAGAAAGTATAAAAAGATTTGAAAACATATCATTTGTTATATCCAGAAGCTGTTACATTTTAACAATACTTTTTTCCTGTTAAATATATTTGTGCATAGTATTGTATAACATTTTGAAAGTTAAAAAAAGTACGAAGTAGCAAATTTAGAAAAAAATCATCTGGTTAACATGTTGATGTATTTTTCCCCATTTAAAAATATGTATGATATGCTCAAACACATATATACTTGTGTTAAAAGCCAAAAATACACCAGATAAGAGTAGGGATGTTAATGGCCTTATACATAACCCAAATTCTCCTTTCCCACTACCTGGGATGCAGTGGCACTCCTGCTGAGGCTGAATCCTCATTCCACAGTTTTTTCTCAGTAGTGTTCCCACCAAACTAAAGGATATTCCATTCATTCCAGAAGAGAACATCCTCTCTAACTTTGAGTTTATGTACATTCTATTCCCTCTGCCTGGGACATTCTCCTCTCCCACTCTCCAACACTCCTTTCACCTACTTCTGCTAATTGTTTTCTATTGAGACTGTTCCTGACCTGTCCCTGAGTTAGGGATCCTCTTGTGTGCTCTTATGGGACTTGACACCCCTCACTCTAAAACATACCTCACCAGGTTGCAGCTGCCTGTGTATCCACATTTGCCACTTTACAGGAGGCTTTGTGCAAGCAGAGATTACATCTTCTCTGCTTTGCATTGTATACCCAGCACCAAGCTGGTACACAGTAGGTGCTCAAAAAAATAGGCATTAAAATACTCAATAAGCCAAACCCTAAAAATATCGTTCCTGTCTTGTAGGAACTGATTTTCAGCATGACATCTCTTAAATCTCTCATCTGAAAAAAAAAAAAAAACATTACAGACATCCTCTGTCTTTGCTTTAGAAGCCTTTTATTGTTAAATGTCCTTATGTCTCCAACACAACAGTTTTATTTGGTTTAATCTCACTTGAAGATGCTGAAAGAACTATGAATAGAAACTGACTAGTGGGTATTTAGTTTTTTTTGTTGTTGTTATATTTTATAGGACTAATGTAGTTTTATATCATTACATTAATGATTAAAAACACTAGAAATCTTGGAAAGTATTTTGTGTCTTCTTAGCTTTCTGAAACTTTGAAAAGGAGAAAATTTACCTTTACATTACCAATGCCTAGCATATGTTGGGATCATGATGAATGTTTCAAACAAAAGAATTGAGATAACTGTCTTTGATATATTTGGAATGACATTTTGTGACTACCATTTATTAAACTCTTGGTAAAAAACATAAAGTTGTCTCTTAGTTACTCTTTCCAATAGGGGAAACCATTGGTTTGGATCAATGGAAAACAGAGATACTTTGACAGAGATGGACAGAGATGGATGGAGAGAAACAATGCCTGGCAACTTCTCATCTGGTTTCTTGTCCCTGATGCCCTTTTGGATAGATGATTGTGTTTGACAAAAATGGGTCTTTTGTGTAAAATACATAATAAGCTTGCTTTCGGTTTTCATTTTCCACTTAGTTTTAAGTGGTATCCAAGCAGAAAATTTAATCTAATGGGAAGAGTGAAAATTGGAAGCTCATTGAGGGAAAGATGATTGGACTGGAATCTGAGCATTGATTTCAATGTTCAGATTAGTAAATGTCTAGGAGAGCATCACAGGCAGATTAATCTGCATTCTTAAACACACAAAATTACCTGTGACTTAGACATGCCAATGCTTTTGAAAAAATAAGGTAGTGTTATCTAGTATAATGAACATCAAGAGGATCTCTGATTTGAAATTTAAATTTAGGTGTGCTAGTTTCCAAAGATGGACATCAGTTTCTTCCTATCCTTGGCATTCATGCTGCTTTAAAAATCAGGAAGTCTATTTCCCTTCCTCCTGAACTTGAGTGGATCTTGTGACTTGCTTTGCCCAGTCAAATGCAGCTCATATGATACTATGCCAATTGCAGACCCAGCCCTCTGGGGCATTGGTAATTTCCATGATTTTTCTCTTGAAGCTGGCTGCTGCATAACACTCTGACTATCCTGAACCACGGCTATGTGAGGGAGTTCAGGTCAGGCATGTGGAGCAACCAGGTGGAAGAATACCAAGTGCCAGGCATATGTGTTAAACCTTTTTGGATTTTCAAGTCAAGCTTAGCCAAAAGTCGAATGCAGCTGAGTAAAGGAAGAACTTCCCAGTCGCATCCTAATAAACCAACAGATCATGAAAAATAATAAATAGTTATTTCAAGCCACTGTATTTTGGGTGGGTGATTTTGGGTGGGTGATTTTACAGCAAAGCATAATGAAACAATAGGTAACTCATTGCTTCTGATGTTGACTTTAAAGTTTTATTAACATGGTGTATAGATATATGAATATGTTTAAAAGCATACATTTTGAACATCTCTAGTCCTAATATCTGAAATCTGAAATGTTTTGAGTGTCGATATGATGGCATAAGTGGAAAATTTACACCTGACTTTATGTGATAGGTTGCAGTCCCAACACAGATGCACTGAAAGTGTTGTATTGAATTATCTTCAGACTGTGTATAAGGCACTTATGAACATAAATGAATTTTGTGTTCACACTTGGGGCCCATACCCAGGATATCTCATTATATATCTGCAAATATTCCCAAAGCCAAAATCCAAAATGCTTCTAGCCATAGGAATTTTGAAAATGAGATACTCAACCTGCATATGTGCATGTTAATGTGGCTTTTAGTACAAGTTATGATTAAGTAAAAATTATTAGTATCTACAAACTTTTCAGGTTATATATTTCTTCCACTTGTATTATGATCAAAATCAGCTTCTGATTAGCATTCATTCATTATCTCTTCTCAGTAACTTTAAGTAAGTGGGTAAATTAATTTTCAGTAAATTTCATCAAGAAAAAAAATATTCAAATAGATGCCAGTTTTAGAATAGAAATTGTCAATAATTATCTTTTATTATTAAAAGCAGGAAATTTCATAAAAATACCTGAGTGAGATTAAAAACAAATGTTCTTTGTGTTCTGAAATTAAAATAAGATATGAACATAACTGGACATAAATAGCAAAAAAATATAAATTTATTGTTATAAAGTTTAAGATATGGAGTTAAAGTTTCCAGCCTTCTAAAACAAGTGATGACTAGCTCAAAAAAATCAGTTAAAGATTATTATTATTCCATCAAACTTATATGCACAAAATTAGATGAAAAAATGAGAATAGAATAGCAGGATCTTGCCCATTAATTCTGTTAGGTAGCTTCAAGCATTAGCATAGCAGGAACCCTCGAGGGCCTGAGGGAACCCTGAGGTTATTGCTTTCTGGAATTTGAGTCTCTGGTGAAGAGTCAGTGAGAAAACAGATGTTACACTGGAGCTTGGCTTTGTGAAGAATAACAGATGAGTAGACAGAGGCTTTCAATCTGACAGCAGAACGCAGGGTGATCAGAATCCCAATTGCTCGGTAGATGATAAAATAGAGCAGTGCAAGGATAAATTAAGATGACACGCTGTGTTTTATCAATAAAAGTAATGGCAAGAGATATATTTCTCACAATTATTTAACCAGGAGAAAGCTCCCAGGAATGATACATTTTGCTTATAAAGCAGTGTGAAGTGGGATAGATCACACTGTTGATTTAATGGCTCAGTTTGCTGCATTTGTAATAGCAGCAAGATTATTCTTTGTATTCATTCAAAATGAATGAAAACAGAGAAAACTAATTCAGACTATAAATCTGTTTCTGCTGGCAACCTTTTGTCATCCAATACTCTCCTTGTTCTTGAGGATGGAGCAGGTCAGACAATTCAACAAATGAACTTCTGTACCAGGATAGCTTTCACATTATTCCCTATACTTTGGATTAAATATGCAGGATGTTTTCATCTGGAGCTTTACATTGGAGAGATTAAAAACACAATTTCCATTCTGAATGAAGGATGTGACATTAGGGTAATGTTAGTGATAGTTTAGTATAATATATTTTCTGTGAAGCAAAGATTTAAGATTATCCCATATGAAGTGATCTCATGTGTTTGGTACACTTACTCTATGTGAGTACCACAATAAGACCACTAAAAGAACATCAAGTTTATTCATCAGTAATCAGTGAGTAATGCCTTGCTCTGAGTGTCAAATCTGCAAAAGTGTTTGCCTTGTAGAAAATAAAATTGGAATTTTCTTCTTCTAAATGTGAGCTTCCTCATAAATAGATAGCAGTATTCAAGGATGAATGGAAGCAGTTTGTCCTTTTTAATTGTAATTTTCACTTATACTCCCAATAACTGTAACTATAAAAACTATGTGAACTGTGTTGCTCTGTAGTATGTCATGACACAGAACGGTGGGATACACCATTGTCAATCTGCAACTCTCTGGCTGTCTGACTTGGACAAATTGCTTGCCTCTATGTATCTCATTCCCTTATCTCTAATATAGGAATACTTCTATAATTTTGTGAGTATATTTTTAAATGAGGATTAAATAAGCTAATACACTCAAATTACTTTAAACAGGCAATGGGACATTGTACTTCCTTAGCCAACATTAGTTATCATCTTAATACTACATTTTCTAAGCAGTGAATGAAATGAGGATACTGAAATGCAGAAGTATACTTTCTTTGGGGAATGATTTCATTAGAATGTAAACTACTTTTATTCTTTAAAAGGAAGAACAATTTTTATTTTTATGACTTTCACAAAGAGATCTCATGTATTAACTTTGGGGCATCTCCATTTATATCAGGAAATTCTTTAAGGTAATGAACTCCAATCTGACTTTATTTCTAGGGAAGTGTATCTATTTGATCACTCTCTTTCCCCCCATTTAGAGCACTGGTGATGTAAAACATTTTCTATATAAATGATGTCATTTTACCCTCACTCTCTTTGTAAAATTACTTTAAAACTCATCATTCACTGACATACATCTGATAAAATTCTTGACTTTTTCTTTTTAATACAAAGTGTAAAAGTATGCAATGATTGCCAAGTAAGGGATGTAATATTAAACAGGATAAAATGGGAATCTAGTTATATTGTTCCATTGCTGATGGCTCTTCAGTGAAATTCATTGCCCTGAGATAGGATCCAAGCTCCTTGAGGGCTCCCAGCCATGCGATACCTTCCATGCTCCCTCCGCATATTTATATTCAACACCACATTTTCCACACAGATCCACCAGTACAAGCTTTTCTCAGTTCCTCTGCTGAATTATGGGGTTTTTCCCTCTTGGCCTTCTCCTTGATTCCCCATGACTCTGCTCATCAATCAGGTAGTTTTGACCTTAGGCATGGTGTTCTCCAAGATGCCTCCCTTGACCTACATTCCAGAGGCAAGTTTCTATCCCATGTGCTCACATAGTCCTTATTATGCCAGCCATCACAATTCATACAATTGCTCATTTACTTACTTATGCCCTCGTCTTGAAGCAAAATGTCCTATAGATTGGAGACCATGTTTTACTTATCTATCATTTTGTCCCCATCACCTACCAAGGACATGACACATAGTACGCACTCAAGATATTGAGTGACTAATCAAATAAATGAATGTGCACTTAGATTTCAATTTCCACTGGCAGATAAAAAAAATTACAAAAAGCTTTTCTCCACATTTAAACAAACATTTCTTACACTTTGCCAAGAGCATAAAAGGAACAAAGGGGGAAAACTTAATCTGAAGGAATTAATGAGCTTGCTCTTAACTAGCTGCCAAGCTAAGGGTATTAGTCGGCTTTTTATTACTGTGACCAAAAGACCTAACAAGAAAAACTTAGAGAAGGAAAAATTAATTTTGTATCATGATTTCAGAGATTCAGTTCATGGTTAGCCATCTCTATAGCTCTGAACCTGAGATGACACAGAACCTCAAGGCAGAAAGGAGGAGGGAAGGAGAGCAGCTCAGGACATGGCAACCAGGAAGCAGACAGAAAGCCCCACTCACCAGAAACAAAGTGTAAACCCAAAGGCACACCTCCAGTAACCTACTTCCTCCAGCCCTATCCTACCTGACTACAGTTACCACCCAGTTAATCCATATCAGTGGATTAATCCACTAATTAGTTTACACCTCTCATAATCTAATCACTTTACCTCTGAACATTCTTGCATTTCTTACACATGAGCTTTTGGGGGGACACCTTATATCTAAACCGTACGTAATACTAGGAGAGAACTTTCATAATTTTCACTTCTATATCATTAATGTAGATTGGGTAAGAATAATTTTCTGAGGTCCTACTGAAGAAATAAAATATACTAATCGAACAAAACAAATAGTAAATTTCAAGCTAATGATAACTTTCAAAAGAGAAAGTGCCTTGAAACTGGTGATATATTAAACATTTACTGTAAATGATGTTTATATGCAATATTCACAGTTAAATAATAAGCTTATGCTCATTATCCCATTTTATGGTACCCTAATTGCCTTGTGATATCTTTTTTACTGAATATTGATTATAATTTTGAATACTTAGTAATGTCAATGAGAAAGTGTTAATAAAGCCAATTTTGTTTCTAAAAAAATTTCTAGTTCTCCCTAGAAAACTTGGCCGATCCTTTTAAAAGTGATTTAGTTTAAAACTGATTTTCCCCCCTTTATCTTAAGTTAACTAGGTTATAACATGTGATTGAAGTAATAAACACCCACAGTTAGCCTTGCCTAACATGTAAATAGTTCTCACCAACTATGAACTTCAAGCAACTACATTTTGGACCTGATTTATGGTCTTTGTGCTCTTTAACCTTAAAATAAATCTGATAGCCTGTCTTCAAATGAAATATTCATGAAGTTTCATAACATTCATTACCATTTTATGATTCTTTTTAGTTGGTATAACAACAATCCTTTCTAGCACTCTATTAAATCAGGAAACAACTTCGTAAATCACTGGTCCAAGTGCATGAAACCATCACTCGTTAATGGCTTAGCTCTGCTGCAAAACGTGCTCAAGCATAGGGAAAATTCATGTTGCCAATGACTCTACTATTTACATCATCTTCCTTCAACATGCTAATCTGTTTGGGAAAATTCCTGTCTGATTTCTCCTAGCTCTGGATTTTCTAAACTTGACAGCTTAAGTGAGAAATTTCTGAGAGTCTTGGATGAATATATGTTACTCTGTAAAAAGTGCAAAATAAGTGAGAGTACAAAGCTTCTTTTACAGATTACTAGTAGATCATGGTTTCAGGTAGGTGGGAAAGGATTCTGGGGGAAGGCTCAATAGAGGAAAATAGAAATCTCTTCTTAAACTTTCTCACTTTTACTCTTTTATTTCAGTAGCATAATTTCTTCAAATTTATTTCTAGGACAGTGAGTAACTTTGGCTTCTGATTATTGTACTAGAAATTGATAAGAGACCAAGTTGGAAGTGCTCTGCCTATATATCGATACGTGCAGATTATTATAACAAATAACTTTGGATAATTTTAAAGAGGTCAAAAGGCATGGGTCCTGATTTAAAGGAGCTATGCCTTTCCAGGGTTTCAAGAATGAAAAATTTCATCTGTAATTTGTTGTTTAAAAATCTCCCTAAAATAAGATGTCTAGTGTCACTTATGTAAAGATGAAGTCTTGAAATGCAAAGGTAGAAGGCAGTGATTCGTTATGTGGTTTTAAAGTTTCCCTACATTCCTTGGAATTGGGCCCGAGTCAGATTGTCATGATTGAGGATGTTATATTTAGGAAAAATTTGAATCCAGAAATCTGGGTGAATGATGGTGATGATAGTGGAGGGAAACTGCAAAATTAAGAAATCAGGGAGGTGTCAGACAATTCTTATCACGGTGAGAAGTGTGCAAACGGAAGCCTCAGCAACTCCTTCACTGCCTCGTATCTTTATTATGAGATAGTTCATTTCAGAAACTAATGGAAAAGCCATTTTAAACCTCTTAATTGCTAACAGTTTTTATATGTATCCCACTCAGAGAGTGCTACATGGAAGCCAGATGGCTGCAAATGTTATTCTGGTTTACAAGCATGGAGATTTTTGTATCACTGCCAAAGCCATTGTCAAAATGTCCTATATCAAAACAAAACAAAAAATAAAATCCTCTGTTTTCCAAACTTCTGAAAATTCCACAGTAACAGTAAAATACCAACCCCCCTGTAGGTTTTGGCAGCTAAAGGGAAAAATTATCCTTCCCTAAGCAGCTTGTTGTCTGAACTAACTGAGCAGTGGAGCAGCCAAAAATGGAACTGCATCATTGAGGAGCTCATGAATTTTCAAACAAGCAGCCTTTGGAATTCAGAACCACTCACAAGGGGCCAAACCAAATGGACTTGGCACAGAAATCAGCCACTCACAGCATCACATGGTGACAAGAGGGGATTTGGAAGGTGCTGACTCTATGCATCCTCAGGCAGAGGGAGACAGGGCCTAGGCTTTTGGTTTTAGATCCAGCTAAGGTGTTTCCTAGGTATTAGATGAGTTGAACTAAAGATAGTCTTACCTTGGAAAAATGAGGAAATATCGCAATAAAGTAGAGTGAATGATTTTAGCCCACACATGATGATACCAACCAATAGCAGAGATATCAACAGTAAGCTCATTGTATCTTGCAATAAAAAGAACCCATTCTATGCTAAAATTATCTTAAAACTGAGGAGTATAGAATTGAAAGCGAATTTCTGACAAATGGAAGTTGTTAATAAGCAAATTTTAGGATGAAATTCTTACTAATTCTATGATATAGTAATTCAGGTCTCCCAGGTATTCATTCAGAGCCTAAACTAGGTTCTGATCATTTCTCCTGGATTGATGTGTTTTTCTTTTTTTGTAAATTATCAATTTAAAATGAAGGAAGATTTCTAGAGAGTGAGCTAGAAGAGATTTTTAGTTTAATGTTTTAAGAAAGCAAAGTAGCTTTCTTTATTTTATTATCTGATATCAAGAACACATAGTACAGCCAGGACCCTGTTCTGAGCATTTCCTCAGTGGTAGGTCTGTCTCTTAAGTATCAGTGTTGCTCACATATATTCTACTTGTTTTCTGTCTTTTCGAGTTTTTCAAATTTGACATTTCTGTTAGGAATGTTGGAGGTGGTTGTCAGATGGGTTCTCTAAAGCAGATAATGACATTGAGGGATACAAGGAATTGTATTTATTCCTAATAAATTGCTGATTTATTAGGAATCAGCATCTGTAAACAAACAAACAAAAAACAAAAAAGAGGAGGTAGAGGCAAGAGTGGAGAAGCTGGATTGTGGTATATGGCTGTCAGTGCCTTGGCTTGCTGGCAGGGAACTCTGGAGCAAGTACTGCTCCTTTGAGTGTCCGTCGTTTGGCTCTCACTGGATGCATGCTACTCCAAGGTAGGATTTGACCAGACAGCACTTTGAAGTTGGAGTAGTCCTAGAAGGGGCTGATGGAGGCTGCCAGCTGACTGAACTTGCCACAACTGCTTAACAAGTATTTCTGAGATCTAGGTGATGCATCTCTGGATTTTCAGCCAGGATTTGGAAAATCAGCCAAGGCTCAAGAAACAAGCCGGGGGCCCAAGTCCGCATAGTCAAACCCGGCGAGCAAGGAGATTAGAAAACAAGAGCTAAATACATCTCAAGGGACCAGCAAACATGAGTCAAGGACATGGGTTTAGGCTCCAAACCAGAGTATCTTGGGGAAAAAAACATCTCTAGACAATTTGTCTGAGAGGGCAGGTGAGTCTGATTTCCTAGATGCAGGCAATTAAAAAATACTCTCCAAATGTTCAATTCACTTGCTAGATGAAATTCACCTGGGACGTTACAGTTTACCTGTATTCTGTGGATGTTGAAGGTCTTCCACGAATCTTGGTATGGGGAACTTCATGAATTTAAATTCGCAAATATGTAGTTTTTGATTCTCCTGTGAATTGTGATTATTTTATTAAAATTGTGTGTTTCTTCCTTTTCAGGATACCTTTAAGAGCCTGCCTGGTGTACTAGGCACAATAAAAAAAACTGCTGTGGCTGGAGTGGAGGGAGGGATAAGGGAGTGGCAGATGAGGTCCACACAGTTAGGGGGTGAGTGGGTTAAAAGATAGTACATCATGTAGAGTCTGCTCCTGATTGAAAGGCAGAGCCTTTGCAGTTTTGAGTAGAGGAGTTTCCCCCATCTGATGTATACTGCTCCTGGAGTATACACTGGAGCAGGTGGGAAGCAAGGCCAGAGGAGGTGACCAGTTAAGAAGTTGATCTAGTAATTCAGGTAAACAAGAAACTGCCTGCCTTTTTGCTATAGATTGAAAAAATAAAAAGCCTAAGTAACACCATTGCTACTGCTCTCATTGAAGTTAGATCTAACACTGAAAGTTAGCACAGAAACTGCACTTTGAAAGATTGCCTATCATTTGGTAACCTCTGTTATTTCAGGACTAAAAGGTGATATGAAATACTAGGGAGCATGTCTCTCTCCTTTGTACTGCTCTGTGGCATTTCAGGATCTGAGAAGACTCTTCTAGTATTGAGGTTTACATACTGTCACACCAGGAATTCTGGTCAACCATTCCCAGTGCTGCTTGTGTTCTCAGAACTGAGTTTTAAAGCTGAAATACTTGGTAGGATAAGGGCCTTTTGGTCTTTTTTATTTTTTTCCTTTCAACAAAACAACATATTCAGTAAGGCCAATAGCAGTTACCACATCAGTGGAAAAGAAAAAAAGAAACAACAGTTTGGGTGAAGGAACTAAGTGTGAATGTCCTAAGTGTGAAGCTGGATGGAAGCAAAGAAAAAGTTAAAGGAAAGGAAACTTCCTGAGAGGGAGGCAGAACACAACCCAACCGGTTGTGGAAACTGAAGCGAAGGCTGCTGTCAGCAAAGTCAGGAGCCCTGTGCTGCCCAGTGCCCAGAGTACAGCACCTTATCACCTTTTACCCTTGGCTTATAGAGAATTTTGAAAGTGAGTTTTGCTTTTCAGACTCCTTCTTGTGGAACTAAATATTCTTAAGAATAGATTTAAGAATTTTAAAAATAATTTAAATTGACATAATATTTGTACATATCTCTGAGATGTAATATGCTATTTCTATTCAGGTATATGTGGGGAATTAACTCAGGGTAATAACAGCTATCATCTAGACTTTCTGTTTCTTTATGGTGAGTACATCCACATTCTTCTCTTCTAACTATCTTGAGATATATTGATGAAACTTCTCTAGACATTATTTATACTGAACTTATATCTTTTGCTACTTGTTTTAAAAAGTACTATGTTTGATTATCACAGACCTGTGGATGACCCTTTAACATTTTTTTCATTTTCTTTGATGGGCAAAGGAGTGTGTGTGTGTGTATTTCCCTTCCTAGAATAAAACTACCTGAATTCTGATAATCTTGTGTTCTTTAAACAATAAACTATTTTCACAACTCAAAATCTCAGTTTCTGATAGCTAAGTGGAAAGTTGAAAATCTTGTTAGTTTGGGAATTGTTACTTTTCTCTGTTGTCAGATGCCACCTGTCATATTTTCTATTACTCCATCTTATCTGTAGAAACCCTGTCTGCTACAGGACAAGTTACCACAAACATTGTGGATAGACATCAATACAACTACTTGAAATTGAAAGAAAAGTAATGAGTATGCGCCTGCCTTCCCCTGCTTGGTTGATCAATCCCATCTAAGTTGCTCTACAGTGCAAATTCCTCCCACGCCATAGTTACATAAAATGCATGGAATACAGAGAGAATTTGATTGTTTTCTTTCTTTCTTTTTGAAATTCAAAACAGTGAATAGATATCCTTAACCAAGCCATTTGGAGAGCTCCTGAAGACTCCTGGGGAAACACTAATCACGCTGAAAATTCAAAAGGGAGAGATTTGCTGACAAGCTACTAGACTGTGATGTGGAGTCTAGAAAGGGAGGAACTGAACCAATCTTCCAGCCCACTTGTCCTAACTTTCCTCGTTTAGGCGAAGAATCCGTTCAATTATATTATTTGACACAGGGTCAGTTGATTTATTGATCAGTGTTTGTGATAGAGCTATTTTTGAGCACTTATTTTGTGATGCAAAATGGTGAGCAATAGAAGGACAGAAAAACAAAACAATATAAGACTTGATGCTTTCCCTCAAGAGAGTTTCAATCATGCCAGTAAAAAAAGACATGCTCTCATGAAGGGATGTGAACAAAGAATGTAACATATCATTATTTGTCTGAATATGTAGTAAAGATGATTATTTTTCAAGAAAATTAAATGACCTCCAAAAACATGAGTATAGAGGTACGGAGGTGTGGAGGAGAGACATATGCAGGGTTTAAAAGAGATTGCTCTGAACTGGGCGTGGTGGCTCACACCTGTAATCCCAGCACTTTGGAAGGCTAAGACAGGAGAATCAGGAGTTCAAAGCCAGCCTCAGCAATGGTGAGGCGCTAAGCAACTCAGTGAGACCTTGTCTCTACATAAAACACAAAATAGGGCTGGGGAGGTGGCTTAGAGTACCCCTGAGTTCAATCCTCAGTACAAAAAAAAAAAAATGATTGCTCTAACAGCAACCTTGATATCAAATACAAATTGCAGCAAATGAGATGTGTACTCTTAAGATGTTTTCATGGAAAGAGTAACCTGTGTATTTGGAAATCAACAATACAGGGATGCAATGATTAAAAAAACATTGTTTATTATTCATTTAAAATACTTGAATTGAAACAATAGGGTACATTCTAGATGAGTTTTATTTGGATTACAAAATTTTAGATCTCGTAGTATTTGTGCATAAGAGACAATCTGTTGAAGACATTTTCATTGTTGGCAAAATTCATATAAAAATCTGGATCTCCAACTTGTCTTAAAAATGTGAAGATTTAGCTTCACCAGTTCAGCGTTTTTATTAGGCAACAGTCACCAGCACTGAGTGGCAGATGGCCTTTCCTGTTCTCCATAACCCTGTTGTACCTCATCACCTCTTTATTTTTTTCTCCCAATGTGCTTTAGTAGTTCATTATCTAGCGTCTGTGACATTTGAATTTGTGATTCCCTGGTGAGGTCCAACCTCTTCCAAATGCAGTCCTGAGTTTTGCACATTTTTTTATATTCTTTCTTTAAATTTGTTCTTTTTAGATACACATGAGAGTAGAGTGTATTTTGACATATTATACATACATGGAGTATAATTTATTCTAATTAGAATCCCATTCTTGTGGTTGTACATGATATGGAGATTCACTGTAGTGTATTCATATATGAACATAGGAAAGTTATGTTTGATTTGTTCTACTGTCTTTCCTATTCTCATCCTGCCTCCCTTCTTTTCATTCACCTTTATCTAATCCAGTGAAATTCTACCCCCCATTGTGTGTTAGCATCCACGTATCAGAGAGAATATTCAGTGCACATTTTTTTTCCTACTTCAATACACATATACATGGAAGCTCACTTTTCTAGGCAGCCAATTCTAGTGTTAGATACCTCCCAGTTTGTTACTGAAAAGCTCTTTCTCTACATTGGCCTCCATCTATTTCTTCTAACTATATGATTTTCCTCTCATTTTATCTTTCCTCTTCTTGTGATATACCTTCAAATACATGTAGCTGTCAAAAAATACTAAAAAGCCTCATATCAAAAAAAATCTTTGTTCTCTGATCTCACCCTGAACATTCCTTGTGTTCTACATTTTTAATTTTTTTGTGTTGTAGATTTATTAAACTTTTTTAGTTGAGTATAAATTCACATGCTGTTATAAGAAATGATATAGAGTGACCTGTGATCTTTTACCCAGCTTCACCTAATGACAACATTTTTTAAACTACACCATATCCTTTATTCAATTTTCTGTAATGGTAATATCATGTAAAAGTGCAGTAGAATATCAAAGTCAGGATAATGACATTGACAGTGTCAAGATGTAGAATGTTTCTATCACCACAAAGATGTCTTTTATATTCATACCCACATCCACTTCTGCCTGCTATCAGTCGCTAACATTTTCTATTTCTACAGCTTTGTGATTTCAAGAATGTTATTTTCTATTTAGCATAATTCTCTGGAGATTCATCTAGGCTGTGGTATGTCAATAGTTCCTTCCTTCTTATTGATGAGTAGTATTTCATGGTATAGATGGATGGGTGTGTTTAAGTACTCACGCATAAAAGGGCATCTGGGTTGTGTCTGTCTTTTACTTTTTTGAATAAAGTTGATATAAACATTTGTATATGGATTTGCTAGTAAATATACCTCTTAATTTTTCAGGATAAATTTCCAGAATGCAACTGTTGAGTCCTGTGGTAGTATAATATTTAGTTTTTTAAGAAAGTGCCATCTCCACCAGAGTGATTAAGGAAATCTTACATTCCTTCCAGCAATGTGTGAGTGATTCAGATTTTCATAGCCTCACCAGCATTTGATGTAGCCAAGTTTCTTTATTCATTCCTTCCTTTTCTTCCTTCATTTCTCATCTTAGGCATTTTGGTATGGGTGTAGTAGTATTTCACTATGGTTTTAATTTCCATTCCCCTAATGGCTAATGGTGATGAACATCTTTTTATGTGTTTATTGACATCTGAATATTTTCTTTGGAATAATATCTCTTCACGTCTCTTTCATATTACCTAACTGGAACATTTGCTTTTTTTATGGCTGAGTTTTGAGAATTTTTATATATTTCAAATACTAGTCAGAAATGTTATTTGCAAATATTCTTTCCTACTCTGTAACTTGTCTTTTCATCTTCTCACCAGGGTATTTTGCAAAGTAAAAGTTTTAGAATTTATTAAAGTCTAATTTATTGATTTTCCTTTTAAATATTGTGCTCTCAGCATCAAATCTAAGAACTTTTTACTTAGTCCTATTTCCCAAAGATGCTTTCCCATGTTTTTTTCTGAAGTGTGACAGCTTTACATTTTATATTTAAATTTGTGGTCTATTTTGAGTTAATTCTTGTATTGAGTGTGAGATTTACAAAATTCTTCTTTTTTATCCATGGACATCCAATTGCTCTGGCACCATTTGTTTGAAAAGGCTATCTTTAGTGAGTTCCTTTGACATCTTTGCCAAAAATCAGTTGGCATATTTGTGCAGGTTTATTTCTGGTTTCTCTATTCTGTTCTGTTGATGTGGTGTTTGTCTTTCCACCAAGAACACACAATGTTGATTGTTATAGTTATATACTAAGTCTTAAAATTGAATGGCCTTATTTCTTCCATTTTACTTTTTTAATAAAATTACTTTTTTGTTAATCTAGTTCCATTGACCTTCCATATAAAGTTAGAATAATTTTGTTAATATCTATAAAAATCTTGAGATTTTGACAGATATTGTGTTAAACTTGCATAACAATTTTGGGAGAATTGATTATTGTGTTGAATCTTCCAATGTATATTCATGGTACATGATCCGGTACTTAATCCATTTATTTAGATCTTCTTTGATTTCTTTCATCAATGTTGTATAGTAATAGTATGGACATTTTGCACATGTCTTGTTAAGTTTACATGCACACACAGTATATAAAAATAGTGTTAATTTTTGTATGTTTATCTTATTCTCCATAAACTTGTTAAACTCACTTATTAGTTGTAGAAGTTTTTGTGTAGATCACTTGGGGATTTTTTATGTACTTAATCAACTTATCTGTAAAATAGGAACAGTTTTATTTCATTCTTTCTGATCTGTGTCTTTTCTTTCTTTTTCCTGGCTCATTGCACTGGCTAAAACTTATCATGCTATTTTGGATAAGAGCTATGAAATCAGGCTTCCTTATCTTATTCCTTATTTTATGGGAAAAGCATTCAGTCTTTCCTGGTTAAGTATAATGCTAGCTGTTTGGTGGATCTGCATCAAGTTGAAGAAATTTCTATTTATTTCTATTTTTATGAGAGTTTTGATCATGAATGAGCATTTAATTTTATCAAATATTTTTTTCCTATATCACTTGATATGATCATGTGATTTTTTTGTTTTTAGCTTGTTAAGATAGTGGATTACATTAGAGATATTTGAAGATTGAGCTACACTTGCAACCCTAAAATAAATTCCACTTGGTCGTGGTTATATAAATCTTTTTATAGGTAACTAAATTATATTTGCTAAAATGTTAAGGATTTTCATGTCTATATTTTTGAGGTGTATTGGTGTGTAGTTTTTTTGTACTGTGTTTGTCTGGCCCTGGTATCAGGGTTATATTACCTTTATTAATGAGTTGGGCAGTGTTCTTCTTTTTCTGTATCCAGGAACAGATGTCATAGAATTGATGTTAACTTTTCTTTAAATATTTGGCAAAAATCTTTTGTGGAATTGTGTGGGCCTGAAAATTTCTTTTTGGAGAGTTTTAAAATTACAAATTTAATTTTCTTAATAACACAGGAAAATTTAAATTATCTGCTTTATATTGAGTGAGTTGCAGAACACTGTGTTTTTCAAGAAATTAGTCCATTTCCTCTAAGCTGTAGACATGTAGAGCGGTTCATGGTATATCCTTATTGTCATTTTGACATCTGCAGAACCTATTATGACATCTCATTTTTCATTCCTGATATTGGAAATTTGTATCCTCTCTTGCTCTCTCTCTCTCTCTAATTTAGTCTTGCTAAAAAATTGGATGTTTTCGTATTATGTTTGAGACTGGATCAATTATTTAAATCTTTTTAGCTAGCATTCCCTGCTTTTGCTTTGGTCTGGAAAGGGAGGAGAAGATGGCTGACTACGGAGGTACAAGCACACTTTTCTTGTTTGTTTTCTCCATTTACACCCAAAGTGAGAGTTTCTTGTCACAGGTGGGTGGGGGTGAGAATTCTGGTTTGCCATGTGGTCTTCACTGGCACTGCAATGTTGGTAGCCTCAGAACTGCTGGGCAATGATGGACATCTTCACTCTTTATCAGACCTCTGCAGACACCATCTCAGTCAAAATACAAAGAGGCACCTTATTTGTCTGGGAAGCCAACTGGCTTCCCAGATGATCTCCAATCTTACTGCAGGGGAGGCTACCTCATTAAAGCTGGGGAAGATGAAAGTCCTAGTTCTTTACTTGGCCTTCTTTGGTACCTTCCCCAAACTCTGATAAGAGATATCATAATAGGTTCTGTAGATGTCAAAATGATAATAAGAATATACCATGAACAGCTCTACATGCTTGGGGCATGCCATTGGAGCCTCATGACAGTAGAATGTAAACTCTGCGTTTGGCTCATGCTTCTACAGGTGGTAGTGGGGAGGCCACAGTTTTTTCCTATGGTGTTTGTTTAGAGTAGAGGCATTATTGTCTAAAAGTTTTCTGTCTTTTTAGGTTGTCTATTTCTTCATTATTTGGCTAGAGAGAGAAAGCATTTGTTTGGGCTTTTCTTGCCTGAGCCTATGGGCATTTCCAGGTGGTTAGCTTCTTTAACTACAAATTGGGGATAAATGAGGCAAAAAGAAAATCCAAGGAACTCACTAGTATGACATTCTTTGGATATTGAGCTTGTCCCCAACTTAGATGTCCTTCTTTACAATTTTCAGAGTCCTTTAGTGTATTTAAAAATATATCTATATAATTTCCAGAACATTTAGTTGTACTTAGGGAAAAGAAGAAAAGGTATGCTCACCTCATGTTCTTGGCAGAAGTCTATGCTCTATTTTGATAGCAAAAATATTCTGCATCACCTAATCCTCCTCCTTACCTTAGAGAATACACAGAAACTCACAACAGATGGACCACATGGATGGTGACATTTTCATCCAATCTGACAATACCATTTTCTGAACAATGTTCAATTAAGGTTGGGGAAGCCACAGTTTGGCATTCACCTCATGCTTACTGAGTATCAGCTATGGGCCAGGCAATATTTTAGGAACTGATAATACCACAGGACTACTCATCACAGATGATGTCCTCCTTTGCTTCCTCAGTTATTTAGAATTGGTGTCATATGTAATGTGAGTACTATGTAAACTATAATAACTTCCTACATCTCTCCACATAACTAATCTAGAATTTGCAAGTGTACTATCTTTTTTATTCAGAGTCCAGATAGCTGCTCTACTGTGAGCTTGAAGTTCAAGCCCTCTAAGACCTACAAAGAGCAGAATTATCAGATCTATAATCTTATCACACTATTTAGAACAACAACAACAAAAAGAATGGTTTCTTGTTAATATTCAGTTTACCCACTCTGAAGAGCTTAGGTTCTCTCTAGGGCACCTTCCTTCAAGCACATTTGAAATGTAAGAATGCTGCCAACTATTAGGAACTATCTTTTTACTTTGCAAGACTGTGCAACATGTTCCAAAGATGGTTCCTCATAAATGCTGTCTCCTGTTTCTTTCCATTTCCTATTCCCACCATTCCTTAGAGTACTACCAATTCTCTACTTATTTCTCATTTTCAACACCATATCCACAAGGAGTACCACTTCTATGCCTATCCCCAGGTGTGTAGTCAGTGACAGTGGAATCTTCTGGCAGTGGGTTAATTCACATATGTAAATTGAGAAGGGCACAAGAGACATTCCTGGGAGCTCAGGAGCTTTATGTTCACCAACCTAATATTCTGATCTAACTTTCTCATGATACCAAAATCTTATCCTAGATGGATGTGGCTGTCAAGGGAAATAAGGAAGAATGGGTAGTATCAAATGATCAGTGAAAGGAGCTGCATTTTTTAAGCTGGGGAATGTGCAACACTGTGATTTGGCCCTTGCAAGAGGTCATATGGCAATGAAATACAGTTCATGTGATTTCACCAAAGCCAGTCATATTTGTACTTCCATAAAAGTGCACTGTCCAATATAGTAGCTACAAAGTTATGTAGATTAAAATTAATTAAATGAAATAAAAATGTAAAATTCAGTTCTTTAGTTGCACTCATCATATTTCAAGTGCACAAAAGTTATATATGACAAGGCCACTCTATTGGATGCTGAACTCTCCTTTATCACAGAAAGGCCTCTTTGATGGTACTTCAGAGAATCTTATCACTTCCTACTCTTTTGTTACCTTCGAGGTCTTTACTTTTGACTTTCTTGGATGTAGTATTTCTTATTGTATTATTTTCCTATTTGACCCTGAAGACCTCACCCCCTTTATCCCTACCTCTCTTCTGCCACCAACCTTAGTTTTGAAGAATTGTTTTCAATTCCTGCAGCAGAACGGACCTCTGGCCTCACTTTTTGGTTTTGGATTTCTTAGTTCATAATGGTCTCAATTGGCTCACACCTGAGCTGGGATCCTTAGGGCCCCATGTGGCCTTAGCACCTGGCTTGTCTTCTCCTCCCACCTCTCTGAATCAGGCTGTCCTAGAATTTTAGTTTGCAGCTTTTCTGTTCTACACACATACACTCAGTCCTTAACTCACTGGTTCTCATAGTGTTGTTCTTGCTTCTTATGACTGAAGTTGTAGGCAGTAATGTTTTATTAATGTGCTATAACTGGGCTTGATTTATAGATATATTATTGTGAAAAAGTTTTTCAAAATGTGGTTAATGCTAAGTAAACAATACTTTTTAATATTGCAAGAGGAAAATTGGAAGCAGGGCTTATACTAATACCGACTGAAGAAAACTAGAACATAAATTTTAGATAATAAAATTTGTAGAACTCTTTATACTAAGAATAACAATGAACATAATTTTAAAACCTCCAAATACTCTGTACTGTTGGTTACATATAAGTTGGTAGTGTTTCTATCCACAGAAACATTTCTTAACTGAAATAGCAGTAAATTCAGCTTTATAAGATTGGAAAATAAAAAAAACCCCAAATTTCTATAATTAATTCCATTTAAAGAGCAGAGATCAATTCAAGATCAGTGTAGTGATTAATTATGTACCAAAATGTTAGTTTT
This sequence comes from Geosciurus inauris, assembly GCA_004024805.1. Classification (NCBI taxonomy): domain Eukaryota; kingdom Metazoa; phylum Chordata; class Mammalia; order Rodentia; family Sciuridae; genus Geosciurus; species Geosciurus inauris. Next base: position 24,536 of record PVHX01004451.1, on the reverse strand, counting down.
TTCTTCCTTGGCATTAATTTGTCATTTCAAGGTGATAGAAAAAGACTGCTATGGGAGGAATCCTGCAGTAACGTGAATGTAGAAGCAGAGGAGAACCAATTAAAGCTGGTAAATTATTAGGAAAGGTAATCAATCCTCAATTATCTAAGGACTTACCAGTTCGTGTATGTATTTCTTCATCTGCTAGGGAATTGTAGAAAAAGAGAGCAAAATGGGAGTTTAATCACTGATTAAAGCCAGTCTAAACTTAATTGCATTAATAAGTATGGTACTTTTTACAAAGTGGGCACTTAATAAAACTTATGGAATTGAAGATAAAGGAAAGATAGACCACCAAAGATTAAATGTAAGTCAGTGAGTGTAAAATTACTCCTTTAGTGAAAGCATGGTGCTAAGAATTTCAAAGAAAGGAGAAAATAATTTGTAGATTCTAAGCAAAAAATATAAAGAAAGAAATGATTTTACATTAGATGAAAAACAATAGTATGTATAATATTTTCATATAGCTTTATGAAGTAGCTCATATATTATACATACATGGTTGGATAATTGCATATTAGAAATATACCTGGAAGGCATACTTACAAGATGTTAGAAAATTTTGGGTTTTAATTAATAATTAATATTTTATGAGCTCATCTAACAAAATTCAATTTAATATAAATTGCATAAAATGCTAAGATTTTTTTTCTTTAGCTGCAATTGAAATCCTACTGCCAGGATTTCTTATAAGTTCTTTTATAAATAGCAGACTGAATTCTATATTCATTATTTCTACCTATTGTTCAGAAAATTTTCTATTTTAAAATGTTCAAGTCAAAGTTGTTGAACTTAGTTATTAATCTTAGTTATTAATCTTTGTTGGGTTCAAAAGTCAAAATCAAAATCATTATTAAACATTTGTTTTTAATTTACAGTAACCTAAAAATGCAATTAAATGTTTTGTCTGAATTAAAAATGGGAGAAATTTTGACAGATTGTTTAGGAATCCTTATTTTTTGTATTTGGGGAGGCCTGATATATCACCATGAACTTTTCTATTTTTCTCACTTGAACTTTAAATATGTAGAAAAACGCCTGCACTTCACTTGTTTTTGCTTCCCTTTTTGAAGGTGGGGATAGATGTACATGTTGGTGTTTTTTTTTCCTCCCTTATCAAAGTTTTCTTTATTGACACAGCCTTTTAGTTGGATTCCATGCTACAGCTGATGTGCTTTGGCATGGACACCCAACTCAGGAGCAAACAACACACAGCTGAGAAGCTGGGGAATGTGGACGTCAGGTGACAGTGGATACTTAAAGAGTCACAGCCTGAAGTGAGACCTGAGGACAATGTGGCCACATAAGAAGGAGAGTACAGACATGAGTGATCTCAGAGATGAGAGAGATGCTCAGTTTCTGACCTTCTAGGTCCCTTTCTGAGATCCTTGTGGTCTGGCTATCCTTCACTTCCTGTCTTTGAATGCCAGTGGTATTTGCATGTTTACCTTTATCTTACATTCTGCCTTTATTAAGCTAAAGAGTTCTAATCCTTCCAAATGAATATACCCTTTCTAGCATAGGTGTTCACATTTTTCTTGAATATTTTTCTGGATATATTTATTTCTTAATTTAATTTAAAGCTTTTATTTAATCACATTGGATATCTTTGTTTTAAATTAATTCTCATGAAATTAGTATTACTGCAACTCCAACTTTGACTGTTTTCTTTACCATTTAGTGTTTATCTCTTAAAGTTTTATACCATATTTTGGAATAGTTTCTAAATTCTATAATATTACTTTGAATCAATTTTACTTGTAAATACTATGAAATAACAATAAGCAAACAAGCATTTTGTGATTCTGAAGCTTCTAAGTATTTATATTAGAGTTTTCCAGAGGAACAGAACCAACAGTGTGTGCATGTAATTATGGTTTACAAAGTTAGAAGCTGAACAGTACCACAATGGTCTCTTGCAGGCTTGTAGACTGGAGAGTCAACTGGAGAGTAGCTTCTCAGTCCAAGAAGCTCATGCTTTAGAACAAGAGGAACCAAAGGTATAGCCCCAAGCTGGGGTTGAAAGCCTGGAAGCCCTCCCTGGAAAGCTGCAGGTGCAGGTTCACATTCAAAGGCTTAAGAGTCTGGAGTCTGATGTCTATGGGACAGCAGCAGCAAAAAATGAATGAATCAAGAAGGGCTGACCATGAGTGATTCCATGAAATTTTCCCCCCTTTTCCCAGGTTTGTTCTGTCTGAGCCCCTAGACTATTGGATGGTGCCACCCATTTTCAGAGCGGGTCTTTCTTAGTCAGTTTATTGACCCATTTGCCAATCATCTCTGAAAACACCCTCACAGACACAACCATAAGTGAGCTCTATCTATTTTCTAGGCATCTCTCAATCCAGTCAAATTGATAACTGAGATTAACCATTACAGTGACACAGGCTATAATTTATATATCTGTAATCAGCAATTTTTAAATTATTGCTGACACTTCATTATATGAGCAAAATATCAATGTCTGTGTACCATAAATACAACAATCAGTAATGCATAACTGTTTAATATCATATACTGAGATAATTAATGGACTTTCCCCACCTTCTCTATCAGATTCACTGTAAGTAAAGATAGTTATTTTCTACCTACCAACTTTATCCTCCAGATAAAAGGTATATGAAGTTAAGAGTGTGATATTTTACCCTACATGCATGGAATAATGTCATGTTCTCTAAGACTGAATGCAAGTTGGGTATTCAGTGGGGCATTAAAAAAAAAAAACACCACCAAAGTAGCATGAATCTTTGTTAAAGCATAAGCTCAATTATTTTTATTCATTAAACATTTACAATAAGCAATGGATTATTTCAAAAGGTCAGCATTCCATATAAATGGGACATGAACAATAACTCCACTCTTTCCCTGAAGACTACATGTGAGCCATGTGAATTTATCCCTCACTTTAGAACTAGGTCAGCAATTCCACACCAGAAATAGTGGTACTCAGGAGAGTGGCAAACCTTTTCCAACTAGTGTTGAATTTAAATTAAACCTAGACTTTTTAGAGACTGTATTTTCGAAAGAGAATAGGCCAAGGAAAAAAAACCCAAATAATTATTTTTTAGATAGAGATTTACAGAAGGTTTGCATTCAAAAAATTTTGTAAAATCTCTAGGAAAAAACTTTTTTCCTGGAAATGCATTTTTGTTTAAACTAATGTTTAAAGTTGGGTGAATGTTTTTGTAGGTCTGTGAATGCAAGAAGGTGGCATAAACTCATGTTTGAAAGCATGGAATTGTATGTCAGATAGCTGTGAGTTTAAGTCCTAAGTTCCCTTTGTTGCTGTCTGATCTTGTATACTATGTCAACTCCAATTTTCTTATCTGGGAAATGGAGATAATAATGCTTCCCTTCCAGAGTTATGAGGATTAAATGAGATAAGTATAGCACTTAACTATGCTTACTATAAACACAGTAAGTCTAACATGTCTAACATATTACATTCTTATTAATGTCAGCTATTATTGCAATTAAGAAATAGTATGTAACTGATTTGCCTTATGGAGATTTTGAGGACTAAATTTTCAATTAATGCACTATATTATGTATTTCTTGCAATAAATCTTCTTTAATATTTTGTACACACAGCTTCAGATATGTTTCACCATTTCCTCAGCAGCTTGCCAACAGACTACTTAGCTATGAGCTTCTAGGGTGACCATCAAGATTAGATTTCATTTTGATGTTTTTTTCCCTTAATTATGCCATCTTTTGGAAAACACAGTTTTATGGCTATAATTTAATTAAATCAAATTGAAGTAGTGGTTGCATCCTCCAAATTCTTCTATACAAGTCATTTTCTTTTCTATGCAAATCCCTATCTCAGAAAAAATCTTCTAAGGACTGTATGGCTCTGTTTGCTGTCCTTTTTTCCACTTGTACTATTTAGCTTAATAGGCTCCCTTTTGCTGTTTCTTCACCATTTAGTCACAATTTCCTCACCATTTAGTCCACAAGTTGTCGACCCCCTCAAGGATGCTGAATCTGCACTTTTAAAAGGTTCCCTCCTTCTCACCTCTCCAGTTGTATTCTCCCCTGACCAATCATAGAGGCAGAAACTTAACGAATGCTTTAGAGGAGTGTGATGTATCCTCAAGCCTAGCCTTTGTCCTTTACCCTGTGTATGAGAAAAGATACTCTTCTTAAGTGGGATTTTTGGGAGGAGGATGGAGGGAGTGTCTTGACTTTTATAAGATATAACTTGTATATTTCTGGCAGTTTTAAAAATAGTGGGCACATAGTTATAATTACTTCTTTCTTTAAAATAATGTTTTAAAAAGGAGAAGAGGAAGAGGGAGGGGAGGAAGAAAAAGAAGGAGGTGGAGGAGATGGAGGAAGAGGAGGAGGAGAAGAGAAGGGGTGGGGGAGGAAGAGGAGGATGAGGAGCAGGAGGAGGAGAAGGAAGAGGAGAAGAAGAAATGGTTGACATTACTCTCACTTTTGTGTTCTCCAGTCTTTCCCAGTTTTCTTGTGGGTATGTGCACTGGGACTACTCTGGCCCAGGGACTGACTGTGGCTAAAGACATAGGAAGCTCCTCCGTTAGTCAGGAATCAGTAGGGAAGCACAGCCACTCTGAGTACTGTGGAGTAGGAATTTATTCTAGAAATAAGATCTTGCACAAGTGTGGAAGAAGCTGCAGTACCAAGTTGCTAACCATTACCTCTGATACACAGGTGTGGCTGGGCAAATTGGAGCTTTCTAGGGAATTAGTGAAGCCATACATGTGCAGCTGCCAGAAAAGGGCCGTAAAGGAGAGCAGGAGAAGTGGTGGAAGCTTACTGTCTCTATGTATGCTCATGGTTAGGGGTTTCTTGTTCACCAATGGAGTCATCAATTTAGAAGTTGAGGTGGATGCAGAGGGAGGAGGGTGAGAACAAGTTATATCCACTGGAATGTCTATCTCTCAACATTAGGAAGATGAAACACAAGCCAAAATTTTACAGAAGATCTTTGTGTTTCTTACCACTTTTAACTAGGATGACCATCAAAGAATTAATGGCTGCTGCTTCACTTTTGCTTGCCAAATCACATTGATTTCTCTTTGGATCACTCCTTCTGCAAACCGCATAGAAGGACCACATATAGTTCCAGAAGAGTCAAATAGATCAAGAACAAAATAATTGCCAGCTCTTGTCAGCTTGGCATCCATTCATACCTCTTTTAGCCATGTTTGCTTCTAATAACTAATCATCATTGTACCTAGTGTGAAGCATGCATCTCCCATACATCTGCAAGAATGCTAATACCTCCTCACCCCCAATATCAAAAGAGAATTCAAAGTCCTATGGTCATTTAATCTGGCTTTGAGTAATGTTTATTCCCTTCCCAGTGAAATAATTTTCCTTCTTTGATATTCTCCATCTTAAATATTAATATATGAAGTTAATAACTATTACAACTTATTATGTTATATAGTAAACAAAAAGATTGGTAAATATATAATCCATATATCTATACCTTAACATATTAACCATTTTATTTATTTCCCCCTCTTCTGAATGTATGTCTACATGGAAATGTACACACACATTTTAATATCAAAATAAGGAAGAAGCACTGATAACTACTATAGCTTAAATTTTTGTAAATAGTCTCTTGGTTGTAGCTAGTATTTATAACTTACTTCTTCTATTATTCACTCCATAGCCCCATTTCATAGTCGATCATGATATCTTGACTGATAGTGTGTTCCAAACCTGAATTCCTGAAAGATCTATGCCATTAGTAGCTTTGACAATTTTGATTCTTTTGGTGTTCCATTAAATTTTATTGTAAGAATTTGTAAGTTCTAAAAGGAGGCTTGGAGAATCTCCTGTGTTATACAGACATGCCTATATACCCTGTCCTGCAGAAACAACACAATTGTATTAGTTCATTACTTATTGAGTTACTATAAACTTACCATTATTGAGTTGCCATAAACTCACCATTTTAAAACAACACACACTTATAATCTTGCAGTTCCTGTGGGTCATTTAGGTATGAAGTTTAAGTGTTGGTTGGCTGGGTCCTTTGTTGGGATTGCACCAGATTGAAATCCAGGTGTCTGCTTTGGCTATGGTCTCACCTGGTGCTCAGAGTCCTCCAAGCTCATTCAGTTTGTTGCTAGAATTTAGTTTCTTGTGGGTAGGGCTAATGTCCACTTTACTTGCTGGCTAGGGAAGAGACATCACTTTTAGCTTTTACCACCACTCAGGTCCTAGACATGTGGCTCTTTTATCTTGCAATATAGCAGCTTACTTTTTAAAGTCCAGCAGGAGAATCTTACTCTAGTCTGCTACAACTGAGTCTTACATAATGCAACCTGATCAAGAGCCTGACTATCCTATAATAATCATGGGTCTTGCCTACATTTAAGGGGATAGAGGGAATTATACAGCATATACACCAGAAGGTGGGAATTTTGTGGGCTTAGGATTCTGTCTCCCATAATCTTCTCCTGATAATCAGAATTAATCTTCCTACCCATTACAGTAAAATTCTTCTTTGTCTGCTGGATTCACTGTAATGAAGAATACCCAGATGGCTATTTCCATTGCAGCTTGTTGGATCAATTGTTATAGAAACATTTCTTTCTTGGGAATGAGTTCTTTATGAACTAGCAGGAAGTAAAAATTTTACTAGTAGATCATTAGGAATAATAGGGAAAGGCGCTATTTCATTTTCCGTTCTTATTTCCCCAAAGAAAGAATCTTGCCTCTAGAAGGAAAAACCAACATTATATTTGGGTTCATCCTTGGTTCAGAACATATACTGCGTGCCGAAGATATTACCCCACCTCTCAAAGTGTGACCGTACTATTGACACTGTATCTGAGTCTTTAAAAGGTCATTCCATTGTTTCCTGGAAATATGGTAAGATCAACAAATTTGATGAGCAGAAGCAATGAAGTTGGTCTTTACTTACTGTAAAATAAATTTCTTGGACAGAAGCAATGCTATGTGATATACCATGTTTGTGGGTAAGGAATTCTTTAAATCCACAGATGGTAATTTTGACTGAAGCCTTATGGGCTTGGAATGGCAAATCTGTATCCAGAAAAGGTCTCTTCTCAAGAAAAAATTACTGCCTCTTCCATGAATGAGATTGTTCAATGTAATGAAATTAGTTTCCCCAGAGAATGGTATACCATGTTGGAAGTCATTGTTATTTGACTTTGTTATTCTCAGGTTGAATAACCAGCTATAGTTGTGACAGAGTATACTCTGTGAATGAAAGTCCACATCACTGAGCTTAGGAATAATTTTATCTCTGCCACCATACCCACTTTGTTCATGAGCTGGTAGAACAGTCAGGGGAGGTTGGGAAAAGGGTGACTGATGTGTAGAATGAGAAATCATGTCCTCTGTTTCCTGAGACCTCCTCTGCTAGAGCTTTCCTTTGATGGGCCTTGATAGAGGATGTAAATATCTTCACATTTTCTGCCAATTTTCAGAGATCCACAGACTTCTTCCTCAAACTTTTATTCAACAAATCTAATCATGTTTCTTCCAAGTCTCTGACTATTTTAACACCCAAACTGTCGGTCCTTGCCTAAGAATCAGCATAGATCTGTCTTCTGGTCATCCCTCATTCTAGGCAAAATAATAATCAGGCGCACTACTCAGAGTTATGCCTGTCAGGGGAATTTTCCTTCACTACTCTTGGGGCCACCCTTGAGTGCAGCTATAATGGAATAGCTTTCCATTGCCAGGAAGCACCAGTATACTATGCAAAAACACTTATAAGCTAGTTGCCAAATTTTTCTTTCTCTTCCATAAACTGATTAAAGGAATTCCATAACTGTGGGTTAATAAAGTGGAGAAAACATAGCAAGAGTAGGAGATAGAGGAATCTGAACCACTTGTCTATGTATTTTATTTTGCTTTTAGGACTTGCTCATTTTATTTATACTTTTTTTCTGCTTAATGATAGAGGACTCCTGTTTATTCCCAATTTTATGACTTGATTGGTAAGTCAACAATCAATTCTTGACACTCAATATAATTTTCAAGAAAATTTGGTGGCCTGTTGGTAAGCAACTATTCTTTGCTAGGACCCAAGAAAATCTAAAAACTATTTCTCACAAATAGCATAGGTATCTGCAAAGGCCAGTATAACTTAAACTCTTAATCTTAATGTTTTATACTGTTTTTCTCCTGTACTGGTTTTATAATGTGTTATGGTTTGGATTTAGAATGACCCCCAAAGGCTCATGTGTTGAAGTCTTGGTCCCCAATGCAATAATGTTTAGAGCTGGGGCTTTTGGAAAGTGATGGAATCATGAAGCCTATAACTTCATCAATGAATTAATCCACTGATTAATCCATAGATGAATGGACTATTGGAAGGTGGTGTAGAAGGTGGGACCTAGTTAAAGGGAGTGGGTCCTTGGGGACATGCTGCTGAGATCTGTTTCTTGTCTTCAGCCCCTTTATTCCCCTCTCTTTGCTTTGCAGAAGTTTTCCTTCTGCCATAATTTTCTGCCTCACCACAATTCCAAAGTAATGGAAGTAGCCAACAATGAACAGTAACCTTTTTAACAGTGACCCAAAATATATCTTTTCCTCATTAAATTGTTTTTCTCAGGTATTTTGTGTCATAGAAAGCTGACTAACATATAATGTTTCCATTGTAAAGCCAACAAACTTCTACAAACACTTTAAGCACCATCAGATCTGCTGAATTATATGTTCTAGGCAGTCAAAAAAATTATGAGAAAGTCTGGATCTTTCACATATCCTTCTCTTGTTTGGGTTACATGCAAAGCTGGCAGCTTGTTGGATTGCTCAGAAATTAATTATAGCATGCATAAATGAAGTTTATGTTGTTTTCAACATTCAAAGAGGATTACTAGGCATAATCCTCATTTTAGTGTCTGGAAGGTCCAAATTCAGCAGCCTACTTTTCACCTTAGAAGGTATATAATGACATACCCTTGGGGCCCTAGAAATTTTTCAGAAAATTTTTGCATATGTATAACTTTTCAATGTGTTTAAAGCAGTTGTCACTTCCATTCACCAGATCTAGTTAGCATGATACCATCTAATATGGACCATCATGATGCCTGACACTGAATGTCATTCAATGTCCACTGTACAATGGAGAGATGATCAAGGATGGTCCCTCGAGAATAGATAATGACATAGGACAGCAAAACTGATATAACCCTGAAATACCTTTTACAGTGGTGTATCAAGAGAAAGCATTTACAAGATTAGTAGTTGCATACAGGAACTATGGGATGTGTTGATTTGCCTTAGTAAAGAAACAACATAGAAATGAGTTTTCTATAGGTGTCATCACCCGTTTCAATTTACAGCAACCCATCATCATTCTCCAGGATCCACTTGTCCTTTGCAAAGACCAAATTGCAAGTGAATATAGATGTGATAAGAATCACCACCTCTGTATCCTTTGAGTCTTTGACGTTGGCATGTATACCTGATTTCTCCCCAGGAATGAAGAACTGCCTTTATTTTATTATTTTGGTTGGTAGAGATGGTTCTAGAGGCTTCTAGTTGGCCTTCCTTACCATAATTGCCCTTACTCCATGAATCCAGGAAACAACATGGAGATTCTGCCAGGTATTTATTGTATTTCTTCTAATAATATATTCCAAAAGAACAAAGGATCAATTTTAGAGAAACACTGATAAGATGAACCCCATTCATAAGTTTATTAATTACCTGATACCTATGAGCTTACTTATGGTTGTTGGTCCTCATTGGTTTCTTGGATCTCCAGAAATTCCATTATTTCAGTGCCAGTGTCTAAAAATACCCCCAAAGACTGGTTGGTTTCTCTTCTCCAATGCATGATCACTCTAATAAAAGGCCATATATCCCTTAGGAAGGACTAAGAAAAAGATTTATAATATAGTATTTGGCTATGTATTAGAGTCCTTCCTCAAATGACTCAGTTTTCTTTCAATCAAGGCATTCTGGGCTTTGGAACTGGTGCATGTCCAAATCGGTCAAGATGATGTGTCTCTATCATAATGATTCAAGTTAGACTTCTGTATTCTTAGATATTTTTTGCTTGTATAAATCAGTTAAGATCTCAGTAGTTTTCCCATCCGAGGTGCACAATAGTAAGTTGTCATGTGCCAAGAATCTCTGTTGGGCAAACTATTTTAATTACTAATTTGACTGTGCTACATTTTATAACAGCCTTTCTCACCTTTTTGGCAGTTGAGAGCTCCTATTGACCCTTGCCATAGAGTCCAATGAACTACAATGACCCTTTTACCATAACTCAGCATTTTTATCATCTATTGCTACACATATTTGCTAAGGTTTCTGATGATACAAGGTGGCAAAAAATATTGAATATCTTTGGGTGTATATGCTATTCATTTTGAACCTGAATATCTAGGGTTTGCCAGAACTAAGATCAGTCTAGAAGCAAGATCAGTTGGTGGGAAGGTCCCTGTAAGCTAACTACCTCAGGGGAGGCCATTTCTATACTTCACAAGTATAGAAATTTTACTGCTTTTACTGGTAAAGGATTATCAGCACAATCTAGGGAACCAGTACTCTATAGTTTGTTGAAATTTGCCCATCATATTTTTCACAATTAGTGTATAACAATGATATCAGAAATTCAACTGTGGTTATAATTCAGATACCAATGGGATTAGAGTTTGGTTTTTGTTTGCAGAAATCTTGGCCAGCAGCTCAGTAAATAAGGATACCTTTTGGGGCAGACAGAGAAACTTTTAGTTTCTTTACTAGTCACTGAATTTAATTAACCTCCTGAGCCCATTGTTTTTTTCCTCCAAGTTTTCTAGTGCACTTAGAGTAAAAAAAGAAAAAAGTTCAAAATTGTTATACTTTTGGTTGTTTTAAAAGTTTTATTTGATTTTAAAACTTGCTGTTATTTTCTATGACAGAAAATATTTGATCACCCAATGCGTTGCCTTCTATAGACCTTTAAGTATAGGCTATAATTTAAGTGATTTCTCTCTGTGTGTGTGTGTGTGTGTGTGTGTGTGTGTATGTGCGCTTCATGTAACAGAATGCCAGAATTCCCCTTACCACTGGTAAAAGATTGATCCTTGCCTTTATATCTATTTAGTTAGAAAATTCTTTGTTCTCATTCTTGAACTTTTGCTCCCCTGCCAGGTGTGGTGGCACACACCTGTAATCCCAGCATCTGGGGAGGCTGAGGCAGGAGGATTGCAATTTCAAAGCCAGTCTCAGGAACTTAGTGAGACTCTGTCTCAAAATAAGAAATAAAAAAGGATGAGGATGTGGCTCAGTGGTTAATCACCCTTGGGTTCAATGCCCTGTACTAAACAAACACACAAACAAAAAAACCAAACCAAAACTTCCACTGCCTTGAAAAGATTCTTTGTACCATTAATCAGTAGGAAAAACAGAACCAGTGTGAGTGATATGGAACAAGGGACTTATTATTAGACAAGAATTTAAACAATTTTAGGGAAGGTTGGAGAAATAAGAGCATAAAAGGGGATTTAAGGATCAATGGAAAGTCAATGATGAGCATTTCTGAAGCACAGGTAGTCAGATTGGTGGTTGTCAGAGATTATGTGAAGCCAGATATGTCCACTTGCAAGTGTGTGACTGTGAAGGAAAACTATTGGAGAAATCTGTGGGAGGCTTTGCCTCTGCACCTGCTGAGGGAATGGGTAGTACCGCTGATTAGAAAGGCTGGTGGTTAGGAAAAGAAGGTGGAATTGGAATGGGGGTGAGTTAAAAGGAGCTGAAATCCTCTGCACTATGCATTAATTTCTCAGTGTGGGGACAGCAAACACAAGGTAGAATCTGCAGTAGCTGTGACTGTTTCTCTCTAGCCATGGTGACTTTCAGAGTATAATCACTGCTATTCCACTTTTGCCTTCTAGATCTTGTGGGAACTTTTATCATCACTTATAATTGGAAAATTTACACAGGGAAGGGATTCTAAAAAAATAGTTTCAGATTTGCCAGGTTGGCATAAATAAAACCACCACACTCCTTGTGCTTTTTATTCCTCCAGTGATGAGCACACAGACCATATATGGAAACGGTGGTGTCACAAGATCAATGTTTCTTGAATTGCTGAGTGACTGCAGAGAGGGCATTTTCCTGCAGAGTCACCCAAACCACAAAAGACTATGAGACAAAGATGAATACACTTTTGTTTTCTGAATTCACTTAGGTTTTGCTGTAACCTCCTAGCCTATTCTGATTCACATACCCTCTTTCTTCCTTAAAGCAAGGGAAGCAGTTGATCAAGCAGTTGTTTGGAGGTTGATGGAGGGGGCCCTTTGGCCATGAGAAAAGCTCAGGCTTTTTGAAAAGGACAGCTACCAGAAGTCTCTCTGGAAACAATCTTTGCCTTGCATCCTTGAATTTATTTGGGGTAGACTGGGAGAGTGAACATTTTTGCCTTTTGCCATCAAGTAGAGGTGTCACAGGAAAAGCAAAATTTAGAATGAGGGATCACTTGCTTATTATGCTTTTGACTCTAGGAAGGAAAGTGGTGTTTTCTGCAGCAGCCATGTCCCAGACTGAGCTAAGCAACTGCACTGACATCCAGGTATTCAGTGGTTTCTGACTCTGGACCCTGGTGAGTGAACTCCATACTGTCTGTTACCATTTTAGCCACGTTTCTTCTGTGTTTTTGATTGATTCTCTTTTACCTGCTCTACTGACTTTTTGTTCTAAGTTTCTATGAGTTCTGAACCACACCATACATCCTTATCCTATATAAAAAATAACTCTCATATGGACATGGCTCCATGTCCACTAAGCCCCACAGCCAGCTTACTGGTCCCTGCTGAGAAGCAGCGGAGCAGAGAAGTTGTGGCAGAATGGCAGCAAGGGCTGGTCCAAGCACAGGCAGCAATTGCTGGCCCGAGATGTGGCAGGCCAGCACTATAGGCAACAAGACAAACCGACTTGTCATCCCAGCCAGCCCAGCCAGTCCAGCCAGCCCAATGCAGACACTCATTCCACATAGCTCCATAGCTCCAGACCCTATCCCATCTAGCATGCCGGATTCACTGGCCTCCAAAGTGAGGAGAAATGGAAGTAAGGTGAACCTGAACAGGCTTCAGGACTAACCAATAGTGTTAGTAATTTTCCAAACCATAATTAGCAGAATTTGGGACCAATAGTGTTGGTACTTTTTCCAAATCCTGATTAGTATAAATTTGGACCAATAGCATTGACCCAAGTGCTATATAGACTCCTAGACAAGAACACTCAGGTGGTCACCCTTCTTGGGTCCTCTAGCCTTGGGGGAATTCTGTTTCTATTCACATGTGAATAAATCCTACTCTTATACTGGTCTGTGGATCTCATCCTTCCAATTCATAAGGCAAGAACCCTGAAATTAGAAGAAATTGAAGGTGAGCTGCTGGGGTCTGCTGCAACACGGGAGGGCATAATCCATCATTAAAAGCTACAACACTTTTTGATTGCAGAAGCCTGCAGCGTGCGCAGATCCCACCTGTCAGCAGAAACAGAGACTGGAGTGTCAGTCATTGTGTCCTTCTTGACTTCCTCTCACATTGCTAAGTACTGCATAAATATCTACTGTCATTTTGATATCCCACTGAAGCATCCAATTCAAAACTTTTACTGCTTAATTCTTCTTTTTGGTAAATTTGTTTCTTCCTCATTCTTATTTTCCTGTTTATAAAGTTATTCTTTGTTCAATCAAGCAGACCAGAAAACTTTCTTCTCTGATAACCAATCAATCATACTCTAGAACTTTTCTCTTATTAGTTCTTCAAGACCCTCTGCTTTAGATAGCCTTTTTATTGACTTATACATGTAGGACAAACTTACATTTAAAGCTACATTTTACTATTTTATATTATAATGCTATGTGTTTGTCATTTTGCCCTCAAATGCACATAGTATTCTAAAGTTTTCTTTAGTTGCTACATGTATGAACAAATGAAATTTTAAGAACACTTGTTATAAAGAAATGTTAATGAGTACATGTGTCTCAGATAAAAGAGAACATTTAAAGTTAGTTTAAACAAATTAAAAAGTCATTAAAAACAAAAAGTTCTTTATGTTGTTAGACAAATTTGGACAACTTATTAAGTGTGAAAATAAAATCAAATGACAAATTTTGTTATATCTGGGAAAATGGGGAGAAATATAACTTGATTTTTGGAATAGTAATGCTATAAGAATTTTTAAGATAGAGTTACATTTAGTTGTCAAAGAAAGTAATAGAATTTAAATTATAGTAAAGTTGTGACATACTTAAAATAATGACTCATTCACAATTTGTTAAAGATCAAATTTGCTAATGACAATATTAGGAATATTTCATTGAGTTCTTCTAGTCCTTTTTTAATCCAATACTAGAATTTTGCTCTTAATGATACATAAAATGTGCTACAGGTAATTGCTTAGCATTTATGAAGCTGACCTATTGCAATTACTTCTCTGTTGTTGTTTTTTTTTTTTTTTTGCAAGGCTTGTTAGCTTATCAGTTACATTAATGTCTACTTCTTTCAGTTGATGCACAGTTTTGTTTTTTTGTTTATGACATTTGGCAAAATATTATGACTATTTTCCTGTCTTGTTTGAGAGTACAATATACAAGGATAAGCTCCTCAAAGGGACTGTCTCCCAGAGTTTAACATCTCCATCAGTAGGTTTCTTGCATCCATTCCTTCACAACCATTTTCTAAGCAAATTTTTTCAACCTTTGTATGCCTAACACAAAGGTTAATAGGCTAAGTTCTAGGAAAATTAAATAAGACAGTGTACTTATATTCAAAGAGCTTATAATATGTGAAGGAGATATATTATAAATAAATTACTTTGATATAATGTGCTAAGTATTATTTTAGAGGTAGGGAGCACAGAAGGGACAGTGCATGGCACATACTGGACATTTACTAAATATATACTGAGTACTTTAAATGATGAGTGGATGCATAAATGGATTTAATTTGATTATGTATTGAGAGAAAGAGCATGGCAAAGCTCCCGAAGTAAAGGATGTTAAAATAAATTTCAAAAGATGAAAAATTGTGAGGATTAGAAGAGAGGAAGGCATTCAAGGATATCAAAATAGGTATGGCAGATACAGAGAAAGCATTAAATACTATTATGTGTTCAGGTAAATGATTTCAAATGGATGAAGGATTCATATTTGCCTGTAGTTTAAAACTCTAAATTAGTATTTCAAAAACTGACTTCATGAATTCTCCTTCGAAATTGTTCTTTCCTCTTGAAAAAATGATAGCCCAAGTTCGACTGAAAATCTGCATATCAATTCCCCTCCTTCAACCTCCAAGATCATTTAATTAGTTACCCTGTCTTCAGATTTTTCTTCCTTTTCATCTCTGAGTCTTTCTTCCTTTTTTACTTTCTCCCACTTGTTTATCAGTCAGGGTCTCACATCCTCATTCTTTATGTGCTTCATTCATTCAGCAAATATTTACCAGGTCCCTATTAGGTTCGTCAACATTGCTATCAAATTGATATTTCAGATATGTACTTTTGATCATCTTCCTTCCACTTATTTAGAAGAGACCACCAGGAACCATATAAATGAAGGGCTTCATAGACTAAATAATTAAATTGTTATGTTGAAAATTGAATCTATTGAAATATCTTAAGCTGAAGAGTAACATGTCTCCATTTATATCTTAGTACTTTGAAAGGACCACAGACGTTGCTCTGGAAAACAACCCAATGAAGGGATATATGAAAGGATTGGGGCTGATAGAATCACTGAGGAGGATTGGGATAGAGTCAATGGAACCACAGTAGCCACAGGAAGATGGAATATTTTAAAGGAGAGAGTTCACAAAAAGATTAATTAATTAAATAACCTTAAGGGAGGTCAGGCTGTCACCAATCTTGTCACTTTCTTCCTTTGAGAATGATGAGAGAGGAGATTGGAGAAGGCATGGGTTTCCATGTTCCAGGCTGAAGCTAGAATGTGGCGAGTATCAAGGAATGAATGCCTCTCTGATGCTCCCCAGCTTATTCTCTCTTGATATTCTGGCTTGACAGGCAATATTATGATAAATTTAGGGTGCATAAATGAACTTCAGTTTTTGAGGTCAATCCAGTTCTTTTCTTTGAAGCCACTCTTTTTTTTTAAATATTTTTTTTAGTTGTAGATGAACACAATATCTTTATTTATTTTATGTGGTGCTGAGAATCAAACCCAGTGCCTCACACATGTGAGGCAAGCGCTCAACCGCTGAGCCACAACCCCAGCCCTGAAGCCACTCTTGTAATCATCTACCTCTTCTTGTTATCTTCCTCTGGACCATGGTGAGTCCCAGAATTTTCCCAGAATGACTTGTAATGAGTCAAAAGAAGACTATATTCAATAATCTATTTGTTCCTACTCTATTCTACATTGCAAATTGTATTCATTCACATAATTCATAAGGATTCATACATTCAGTCAAATTACAGTGTAAAAATGCTGCAGATAACACAATGTCAGCAATGGAAGCATGAACCCAAAACTTATATCCTTAGAACATACTCTAATTATTAAATGGTTAAGGAGAAATTAATTCCTAGAATAAATTTACTTCTAAATTAAAGCCTCAAAGAATCAACACTCAAAATTTAATGCTCTATTATTTTTTATCTTGAGTTGGATGGGGGTTTTAAATTAGTGAGTGTTTCTTCAGCGACTGCAAATTGCAGTGTCTTCCACAGGTTTCTTTAAAGGGACCTGAGACTCAATGGGGCATTTTGAACCATCAGAATACTACTTGCTCATTCATATTATTTGGAATAGAAGAAGCTCCTCAGTAGCAATCATAGTAAAATAATATAACCAGGTATAATGTAACATTATCTAGACCCTTACTGTGAATATCAGCCAAGAATCATGTATTTAGTGGTATCTGGAGGATATGTTCGGTGGGGGGCAGAGAAAGAGATATTTAGTCAGCTTTGTAGTTGCTGTAACTAAAAGATCTCACAAGAAAAATTTTAGAGGAGAAAAAGTAGTATTTGGTGGTTCACAGTTTCAGAGGTCTCAGTCCATAGACAGCCGACTTTATTCCTTGGGGCTCGAGGTGAGATGGAACATCATGGTGAAGAGTGTGGTGGAGAGAAGCAGCTCACATGATGATTAGAAAGCAGAGAGATTCCATGCAGCAGATATAAAATATATACCCTAAAGACACATCTCCAATGCTCACTTCTTCCATTTATACCTTATCTACCTTTGGTTACTTAGTTAATCCCACCAGAGGATTAACTCACTGGTTGGGTTTGAGCTTTCATTACCTAACCATTTCTCCTCTGAACCTTTTTTCATTGTATCACACATAAACTTTGGGGAACACATCACATCAAAATTATAACAGCAAGAGCGAGAGTGAGAGCCATCTTTCATTTTAGCTTCTCTATGAGAGTGGTCAGTTAGCTGGCACTAGTTTTCCATTCCTGCAAGTCTAAGGTTTTCATAGCTATAAGAACAGAAGTCCATTGAAAAATAATAACCTCTATAGTGTGCTTCTCAAAAATAGAATTTAAATTAAGATTTTTAAAAATTGCCTTGGTGCTGGTTGACATTTATGATTCCAATTGTACTGTCTTCTCCACTTTCCCCCCATCATTTAGCAGGACTTTGTTTTGCCCCTTTTATGTGTCATTTAGCAGCAGCTAAGAACATAGAATGAGGATGGGAATAAGCAAAGCTCTGTTAGATTTCTTCTATGAACATTCAAGACTCCTAAAAGACTCATGACTTTTTGTTGAAATCTGCACAATTTGGTGGGAGCTTTGCTAGCTATATAGCAAAGATCTTCATGTGAGACTAACCCCGAAGGTGTGATAATGCTTCTTCAGTTTAAATTACTCTGACCTCAGGAAAGAGTTTCATATTTGCATTTGTTTGTTTATTTGTGTTCTACTGGGGATTGCACCCAGGAATGCTCTACCACTGAGCTGCACCCCAGACCTTCTTAAATTTCATTTTGACACAAGTTCTCATCAAATTGTCTGAGTTTGTCCTCAAACTTGCAATCTCAATGCCTCAGCCTCCCAAGTAGCTGGGATCATAGGTGTACCACCATACCCAGCTCATACTTGCACATATGACTAGATGTATAACTGTTTACTCTGTTTGATGGTTCCAAAATGCCCATCATGACTGCCAAAATGAACTGCTTCTTTGGTTAAATCTATTTATTTCTGAGCTTGGGCACATCAGTCAAAGTCCTGCCTAAAGCTCCAACTAGATATGTGCTCACTTGTTTTGAAGTTTTAGCTACACGATCTAAGCCTGTTCACACTAGTCACACTCATGTAAACTCTAGCAACAGTACAAATTTCTGCTGAGTTCAAAGTTGAAAGAACCAAGAAGCCACCATTTGTTATAGCTGTTAATTTCAGCTACATTAGAAAGGTGAATCTGTCCATACCACATTTTGATCCCAAACTGGTAAGTCCTGGATTTTTTCTAATAGTTTTCTAGCCAGTGCATCTTTTACTAGGGATTTTGGATAAGTAACCACACCTGTCCCCCTCATTTCATGAATTATGAATTGGGAAATATACTTAGGATTCAAATAAAGATCAAAATATTAGCATTATTTTGCTGATTAAACTGGACTGGAAAATTTGGCTGAGACTTGAGGCAAAAATGACCCCTTCTTATTTTCTCACTGAATTATACTGAATAATAGACACGATGAATTTCTGAATAATAGACACAATGACTGGTGAACTATAGGTTTCACTTTCTCACAGTGCCCTAGAGAAAAATATCCAATGATGCTTGTGAGCAAGAAACTCAACAAAATAAAATAAGGGGCAGTTCACATAAGAACAGTTGGTTTTTGTTAATTCCGCTTATTATTAATCACGTGCTCACCAGTTTTAAGAAGCTTTGGAATGTGATGATGAGTGGAGACATGGACAGTAGTTTTTCTTCCCAACAAATCCAAGAGAATGGATACTCCTGTTTGATGAACTGTGACAAGTATATAGGGGGACAGAAGATGATTCTTTGTGCAGAAGAGATGACAATGTCACATGTCACACAAAAAGGTCAAAGTAAAGTTCAAAAAATATGAGGACAAAAAACTGTTCAGACAGTCTAGTTTGCTGGCGTTCATTGGTTATCTTAGAATTAATAATTTCGGTAGTACAATGGTTCTCAAATTTTATTGTGCTTCAGTATCACTAGGAGAGCTTGCTAAACCATGGATTGCTGACCTCCCACTTCTCAGAGTTTTCTATGCAGAAGATCTTCGTTGGGGCTAGTTGAATTGGCATTTCTAACAAGTTCCTAAGTAATATTGTTGCTGCTAGTCTGGGGACCACATTTGGAAGACTGGTAATATAATGTTGAGGGAAAAAGCTAACTTGCAATTGTGGAGTGAATGGACTAGGAGAAAGTAGAAGGTATGTTGAACTGCCATGACAAAAAAAAAAGACATTTATTGTGATAAAATTGGTTTTGACATTGATTTGTAATTGAGTATTATATGAGCTACCTTTGTGTAATGGTTGTGTTCTGAATGCCTTCTATTTGGTGTAGTAGATCTATTGTTCTCATTTTTAACATGGCCTGACAGATCCCTTGCCTTGGCTTCCCATTGGATTTGGCCAGTGGGCATCTCTGGCAGAATTCAGGGGGAAAGAAGAGGATAAGGCTGAAGTATGTTTTCCGCTGACTTCCTCCCCTGACAAAAGGCCAATGATCTCAAAGTGACCATTTCTAACAGATTCTGTGCTTTCAGTTTCTGAAAACTGCTGTCTCCTTTTGTTCCTCTTCTTTGAGTCTTTTCCATTCTCTGACCACCCCTTTATTATGTGAGAGTCTTTTATCAAGCCTTTGAGATATGCTGGTGTGAAGATACCACCTGGGATGCTGAGTGATAGAAGATGTGCACATGTGTGTGAGCTTGCTTACAGGTTGTGTGTTTGTGTTCCTGTTCACACCTCTTAGATTTTCTTTTGAACTACAATTCTTCTTCTGCTTTCAGTATGTGTGATGTAGGTAGAAATGACTCTATGATTCTCCAAACCCAGGAATGGGCAAAGGACTCAAGTATATTGATATATTCCCTCAACACAGTTCAGTTCAGAGAAGGCCTTTTGATCTTATTTGATTCAGTGAAACTCAGCTCATAGACTAGATCCATTTGAAAGAAAGGTTCTCTTTCCCCTATAAGTACAAAATTGGTATTATATAAGCATGGATCTTCCTGTGACCTTTATTATCATTGCTTAAGAGATTCTGCCGAGTGACAGCCTGAAAAGGGAAACAGAAATAAAAGATGAGAAACAGATTCCTAAAGAAGTCTTTCAAAACCATGTATTCTGCTGACAATGGCTAATTCTAAGCATTAATATTTATTTTGTTTAAACTCTTTTGAGCTGTATTCTGTGATTTGTAACAGAAACTATTATATTATCTAATATATTCTCTTTTCCTCCCCTTTACTCTGTTTTGGGTTGGATATGAGATGTCTCCCCAAAGTTGCTGTGTTAATGCAAGGGGTAAAGTTATTTGAATATGACAGCCATAACTTAATCAGTAGATTGATCAGTTTGATGGATTAATAATGAATGGTTTACTGAGTGGTAACTGTAGGCGTGGCAGGAGGAAATGGGTAGGTGTTGGTGTGCCTTGGAGATTATATATTTTGTCCCTGGCTCCTTGAGCTCTATCTGACTGCCTGAGCAGAGCAACTTTCCTCCATCATGCCCTTCTGCCTTGATGTTCTGCCTCATCTTTGGCCAAGAGCAGTGGAGTTTGCCAATCATGGACAGAAACCTTTGAAACCATGATCCAAAACATATTTTTTCTCCTCTAAGTTGTTCTTGTCAAGTATTTTGGTGACAGCAATGAAAAACTGACTAACACAGTATTTTTCATTGTGTACCTTTTGACTATCTACACAGTGCTTCTCTGAACTTTCTCCAACTCTCCCTATTCTTCCTAAATCTGTCTTTCTTAACTCCAAAGGTATATTTGAATGCATATATTCCCTCTTGAACATGCTTATAAAAACTGTATAAAACACATATATTACCCTGAAGAGAACTGTTGATTTCAAAAAGACTCTGATGATAGTATTAAAATGCTATATTTGCAAACATACAGATACATCTGAGGCTTTAAGATAGACTCAATTGGTGTCAGGCTAAATCAATAGATGCTGAAAATTACATGAAACTATTATGTGATTGCTTCAAAACTATCCTTTGTTTATACATTTTTTTTCCACAGCACTGTTGGATAAACTACCATATCTTGAGCTATAAATAGATAGATAGATGGATAGATAGATAGATACATAGATAGATAGATAAGCTAAATCAGGCCAGAAATCATTTGAGTTATAGATATTTAAGAGAGCAAGGAAGTAATAGGTGAAAATTAAGTGTAAAAATAGGCACAGGACATTGCCTTCTGGAGTGCAGCTTACTCCCACTGTTTCACAATATTCCCTAGATGCCAGAGAAATCAAAATATATGTTGTAGGCTCCAGAATTTGTTAACACCTTTAAATGTACTTTCTAATTGACTAAAAATACATTTTGAAAATATGTAAACTACTGCTCTTTGGAATGAAGGAAGAATTCATTCATTTAAAATGGCTTTAAAAACAAAACAATAACCTTAGGTCATATTATAAAACCTGATAAGTACAAAGAAGAAAGTTGTTAATGCCATCCTTAAACAAGGGAGGGGGCAACAGATGAGAAAATAATATGGTAGTCCTCCGAATTTAAGTATATTTAAATGTTTAACATTTTTAACATGCTGCATATTTAAGTTTCTAGTGAAGTGAAAAGTTATTAATAGTTTCTTGTCAAGTGTATGTGCCTTAGTCATTTCATTTTGCAGATATATGTTTGTGTTTTGCAAACTTCCACCCTTTTTCATGCCACCCACATCACACTGGGGGTGATCTTGAGGTTCTCCAAGGAGCTGACAGTGAGTGTGGAAGTGGTTTTCCTGTTCTCTCCTTCACCTTGCACCAACAGCTGATTTCAGCAGCTGCTCCTGATCCTTGACAGAAGCTAATTCATTCATGCCTTGGGCAGCTGCTTGGGGTGGCAAGTGTTTCTTTGCACTGCTGGAAAGAGGACAGGCTCTACCTACAGCTGTTGCAAAGGTCTTCTAGATTCTTAACAGCTGTATAGGAGGGCAGAGATCCAACAGCCCCTTGTTTTAAAGTTTGCCATCCAGGAGACTCAGAGCTGCAGTTCAATTCTTCCCCATGGCGCTGTCACCTGCTGGGCTGATGATATACAGGGCTTGTCAGGAAATTCAGTCAGTGAATTCATACAGAAAATATGCTTGGTTTATTACTATCCCTTTGGAAAATAATGACTTTGCTTACAAAGATTTCTGTATAGTTCAAAGTGATGAGGGGATTCAGCAACTGAATCTACCTGCTTAGTCTAAGGGTCCTTTGCCTTGGCTACTCAGCGGAATCATGAAAGCTTCAACAAATATGAATGCCCAGATATCACTGTGAGATTCTGATTTTGATGGGCTGGTGGAAGGGGGGCAGCATAGACAACAGGATGTTAAAAAACTTCCCAGTTGATTTTCCTGGCCAATCAAAGGTAGGAATCACTGCATTATTTCACTTGCTTTTTGAAAACGTTCCCCAGAACTATTCTCTCATTTCTTCAATTAAATTTAGATTTCTTTTCTGTGTCTCACCTGAGCCCCAGCTTCACACTTGTTTGGTTCATCACCAAATACAGTTCTAAAATTGTCACCCTGCAGCTTATGGAGCTTATATTATGCCATCTCTTCTTTATTAGAATTGTATTTTCTAATCACTCCCTGAAGCCATCACTTTTTTCCCCCCTTTTTATGGCTAGATCTCTGTCAGAGATTTTTAAGAAGCTACTGATTCCCTAAATCAACAACATAAGAAGTTATGCTGAATTTTCATCTTTTTTCCTATTTGTTTGTTTTATATATTCTTAACCGAGACATAAAACTTGTACACATGTATAGGGTACCATGTGATGTTTTGACACATATATGCATTGTATAATGCTGAAACCAGAGTAAACCTGTTGCCTCAAACATTTATTATTTCTTTATGGCAAAACATTGAAAAGTCTTTCTCCTAGCTTTCTAAAAATATATAGATGTGTAGTACATTGTCATCTTCTATATTCACCCTACTGTGCAATAGCACATCAGAACTTCTTGCTCCTGTAACCTATAACTTAGTCCTCATTAAGCCTATCTCATTTCTCCCTCCCCCCACCTCTGGTAAACACTATTTTACTCTTAACTTTAATGAGATCAACTAGATTAGATTCCACATATGAGTTAAGTCATGCAGTATTTTTCTCTTTGTCTTATTTGACATAACATCATCACCTACCGTTCCAACCATGTTGTTGCAAATAACAAGAGTTTTATTTTTAATGGCTGAATATTAAAACAACCCAATTGTTTTCATTTCTTGGCTATTGAGAATAATGCGGCAATAAACACGGGAGTGCAGATGTCCCTTTGAAAGACTAATTTCGTTTCTTTGTGACATAAACCTAGTAGTGGTATTGTTGGATTATATGGTAGTTCTATTTTCAGTTTTTTTGAGGAAACTCCTTACTGTTTTCCACAATGGCTGTACTAATTTACATTCCCACTAACTGTACAGGGTTCTCTTTTCTCCATACCCTTGCCAGCATTTGTTATCTTTTGCAGTTTTTGATAATAGCCATTTTAACTGCAGGTGATCTCTTGTGGTGGTTTTGATTTTAATTTCTATGATGATCAGTGATGTTGAGCCTTTTTTCATATACCTGTTGGCTATTTTTCTGTCTTCCTTTGAAAAATGTCCATTGAGGTCTACTGCTCATTTTAAAATGGGGTTATTTGCTTTGTTTGTTTTGTTTTGTTGCTATTGAGTTGTTTAAATTTCATATATATTCTGGTTCTTAACCCCTGCCAGATGCATAGTTTGCAAATATCTCTGCTTATTCTAATTTTTTTAGCTTTGAAAATTGAGAACATTCTTTATTTAAAATCCAGAAAACTTTTTAAAAAAATTTATTTATTTATTCTATTTAGGTTTACATGATAGCAGAGTGCATTTTAATTCATTGTACACAGATGGAGCACACACAACTTTTCATTTCTCTGGTTGTATGTGATGTAAAATCACAACATACAAGTAAGTGGTCATACATAAGGCTAGGGCTATGATATCCATTGTATTCCACCATCTTTAGGTGTCTCTTCACTCTGCTGTTTCCTCTGTTTTACAGAGCCTTTTGTTTGATGTAATCTTTTTTTTGAGATAAATTTTTATTTATTTATTTATTTATTTATTTAGCCAGATTTCTTTTTTTTTCCTTTTTCTTTTGTTTTATTTAGGCTTACATGTTAACAGTGTAAATTGATTCATTGTACATAGATAGAGGATAACATATCAATTCTCTAGTTGTAAGTTGTATAGAATCACAACATATATGCAGTCATACATAAAGTTAGGGTTATTATGACCATCATATTCCATCACCCTTGCTGTCCCCATGCCCCCTCCCCCCTTACACCC
>PVHX01004450.1:0-125727 GCA_004024805.1 Geosciurus inauris | reverse complement strand
TGAATTTTGATCCTCACCTCCACACCCCCATGTACTTCCTTCTGTCCAGTCTGTCCTTTACTGATATCTGCTTGAGCACAAGCACCATCCCCAAGATGCTGGTGAACATCCAAGCACAGAGTCCGAGCATCTCCTACACAGGCTGCCTCTCCCAGGTCTTCTTTGTCCTGGCTTTTCTTGTCTTAGAGAATTGTCTCCTCACAGCAATGGCTTATGACCGCTATGTGGCCATTTGTCACCCACTGATGTACACCATCATCATGAATCCTTCCATCTGCGTGATGCTGGTTCTGATCTCTCTGTTCATCAGCACTGTGGATGCTCTCCTCCACACTCTGATGCTGCTGCGGCTGTCCTTCTGCACAGACCTGGAGGTCCCCCACTTCTTCTGTGAACTTGCTCAGGTCATCAAGCTGGCCTGTTCTGATACTCTTATCAATAAGATTTTGGTTTATTTTTTCTCTGTCATATTAGGTGGGAGTTCTTTGTTTGGGATCATTGTTTCATATGCTCAGATTGTCTGTTCTCTTTTGAGAATGCCATCAGCTGGCAGAAAATATAAAGCCTCTTTTCCACCTGTGGATCTCATCTCTTTGTTGTTTCCTTGTTCTATAGCACAGGTTTTGGTGTGTATTTTAGCTCTGCAGTTACTGAGTCATTCATAGAGACTGCAGTGGCTTCTATGATGTACACTGTGGTCCCTCAAATGCTGAACCCCTTTATCTACAGCCTGAGGAACAGGGATGTTAGGGAAGCCTTGAGGAAAATATTAAGTAGAATAACATTCTTTGGGTGATTGTCATCATATTTAAGCCAGTTTTCCAAAGTGCATCCAGAAAACATTTAGGACTCTCATGCAAAACTTTTTAATGTTGTATTTCTGAGAAAAACCACTTTTCTGTGAAGGAAGATGCCAGTTTTGGAGGAGATATTAGGTATTTTAAAAAAGCAGTGAAAGAGAAAAAAAGCAGGTAGGATTAAAGATCATTAATTTCTGACAAACAGAAAAGACTTCTCAGAGTTCTCTCTCCAGGTGTGAAAATGAAATCTCACAGGAGAATATGAGAGCCTGTCATTGGTGCAGGTGATGCTGGGGCACAAGGAAGAACGTTCAGCACCACTACAGGTGGACAGCTCCCTGTCATCCCCCCAATGGCCTATTCCAGAGCAGAGCTCTTTTCCACTGGTGCCCAGAGCAGAGCTCTTCCACTGGTACCCACAAAGCACCTGCAGAGGCGAGTCGCCTGAGGACCATTTTCATACTGCAAGTTCATCGATCTTACTCAAGAACTATTGAGTTTGAATCTTTGAATGTCTGAAGTAATGGTTCTGAGGCAAATATTCATATGTCTGGGAAATATTCATATGTATTAATATTTGAAGAACAAAAGAGAATGCATTTGCAATATGTAATATGCCTCAAATAACATAGCATAAAGTATCATACACTTAGTGTATAAAACTTACCTGTATACTTAAATTTGTTGCAATATAATAAAAACATACAGACAGACCACCAGGTTAAAAATAGAGGATACGTGTAAAGAATCCTCCAGTTACATATTCCTCTCTCCTCTTCCTGTAAACAGCTCTACTGAAATTTATATTTATTATTTTCAATATTATTTTATTTCTCTGAATCCTTTGAAATTGGCAGTCATGGATCATGTGTGTCAACACACTGGCATTTTCACAGAATTCAATCTCATGATTTTATCACCCTTATTAAATAAGCATGCAAAATTTCTTAGATAAATTCATTAAAATAAATTGTGTCTTTTCAAACTTGTTAAATTCTTTAATATCTTTTCAAATATTTTTATTAGTATATTATACTTACACATAATATTAGGGTACATTTTTACATAATCATACATATATGGATCATAATTTGCAGCATTTCAGTTTCCAGTAATTCCACTTCCTCTCCTTTCCTCCTTCCCTTCTACTCTTCTGGTCTGCCTTCTATTTATTGATTGTTTTTTAAACTAGTGCTT
Source organism: Geosciurus inauris (assembly GCA_004024805.1). Lineage (NCBI taxonomy): Eukaryota > Metazoa > Chordata > Mammalia > Rodentia > Sciuridae > Geosciurus > Geosciurus inauris. The sequence continues at coordinate 123,730 of PVHX01004450.1, read as the reverse complement.
TGAAAATATACATAAATGTGGAATTCCTTGTGGTATATTTGTATATGTAGAGAGCATACTTTGGTCAAATTCATTCTGCTGTTCCTCCCTTTTCCCATCCCTCCTCCTTCCCCCTGAATTCTCTTCCTCTATTCCACTGTTTTGTCTTCTATTTTCATGTAACTGGCCACCACTTTTTTCTCCTTATTTTGCTCTAGCTTTCATATATGAAAGAAAACATTTGACCCTTGACTTTCTGGGTTTCATTTCAATTACCACGATGTTCCCCTCTTCTATTAATTTATCAGGAAATGCCATCATTTTATTCCTTCTCTATGACTTAAACACCATTGTGTGTATATACCACATTTTCTTCTCTATTAATCTGTGGACAGACAACTGGCCTGATTCTATAATTCGGCTATTGTGAATTTCACTGCTATAAGCATTGATGGGCCTATATCAAGATAGTATGTTGATTTTAGTTCTTTTGGATAAATACTGTGGAGTAAAACAGTGGGGTCATATGGTGCTTCCCTTCCTAGTCTTTCAAGGAATCCCCATATTGTTTTCCAAATTGGTTGAACAAATTTTCAGTCTCACCAACAATATATGAGTGTACTTCCCTGACACATCCTCATCAGCATTTTCTATTATTTATATTCTTGATGATTGCCATTCTAACTAGATTGAAATTAAATCTCAATGTAGTTTCAATTTTCATTTCCATAATTGAATAGTTTTTCATATATTTGTTGACAATTTGTATTTCTTCTTTTAAGAAATGTTCATTTAGTTCTTTTGCCCATTTATTGATTTAGTTTTCTATAGGGTTTTCACATTGTTTTTTGAGTTCTTTATACATTCTGGATATTAATCCTTGTTGGAGGAGTAGCTAAAAAATTGTTATCCCATTTCTTTTTCAGCAGTTTTTTTTCTGAATCTATTGAGATAATCATCTGGTTTTTATCCTTGATTCTATTTATATAGGATATTATATATAGTGATTTGCGTATCTGCAATGAATCTCACATCCCTGGAATGAAACAAACTTAACCATGCTGTATGATCTTCTTACTTAATGTGAGGTTGAATTCAATTAGCAAGCATTTTATTGAGGATTTTTATATCTATATTCATTAAATATATAAACATAGTGTAGTATATGAAAGTTTTCTTTCTTTGTTGTATACTTATCAGATTTTGGTAGCAGGGTAACACTAGCTTAATAGTATGAGTTTGGAAGACTTCGTTTTCTATCTGTTTTATGAAATAGTGAAGTGATGGCATCAGCTCTTCCTTTAAAATATGATAAAATTCAACAGTGAGTCTGTCTGATCCTGGGCTTTTCTTTGTGGGGAAACATTATATTACCGCTTCAATCTCATTGTTTGTTATTCTTGTATTTATGCTCTTTATGTCCTCTTTGTTCAATTGGTAGGTCTTATATGTCCAAAATGAACCCATTTCTTCCAGATCTTCCTTCATGTCCAGGCTTTGGTAAATTTTCTGCTATTATCTCCCTGAGTAGGTTTTTGATGCCATTAGCATGTAACTCAAATCCCTCATCTAATCCTATGAGTCATACATTTGGTCTTTTAATGTTTTCCCAGAGATCCTCATATGTTTTCATTATAGTTTATTTTCTGTCTTTAATACTGTCTGAAGTGATAGCTCATCTGTCTTGTCTTCAGTCCTTAATATTCTTTCTTTCACTTGATCTAGCCCACTGGCAAGACATTCAATTGAGTTTTTATTTGAATTATTGAGATTGTCATTCCCAAGATTTATGTTTGGCGCCCGGCTTCAAGATCTCTTTCTCTTTATTGAATTGCTCTTTCATACCCTGCATTATCTTTGTTAATTTATTCAGCTTTTATTTGAATCCTCTTTGAATGTATTGATCATTTAAAAAATTGGTTTTTTTCAACTCTTTGTCTAGTGTTTCAGCCATTTCAATATTTTCAGAGTTGGTGTCTACATGGCTATTAACTCCTAGAAGAGTCATGTTGCCTTGTTTTCTCACATATCTTGGGTTTCTATGTTGAGATTAATGCGTCTGTGGGGACAGAACATTCTCCCACCTTATGTGGGGGTCTTCTTAGAGAGGAGTCTCCTCTTGAATATGTGCTGAAGGCAATCAGTTTACGTGTAGCATTGAGTTTAATTCCAAATGGACTTCTTAGGGTCATTTTCTGTGGCTCCTTTAGCTTCAATTACTAGGTTTTGACACAGGGCAAGCTGTGTCAGAGCCTATTGTCCCATGTCTCTATAGGCTTTGCAAGATTGGGAACCCTCTGGAAATTCAAGCGTGTCTTAGATGTCCATGTGTGGGGGGTTCATCTATTGGTTACTTCTCCAGAGCTGTCAGTGGTGTGCACCCTAAAAGGCATTGAAGTCAACTATGCTCAGGTCATTGGTAGGTGTTGTGTGTATTGCTATTGTGTTGTTTCTCCACACTATCACTATGGGAGTGAATGACCTGAAACAGGGGTACAGGCTTCCTTAGCCAGGACTACATGGGCTGAGTCATGATCTCAAGGTTTTTATCTCTCCTATCCTTTAAGTTAAATTTTTCAAAGAGGTTTGAATGGGACAAAGTTGTGATTGGATTGAAGTGTAGTTTCTCACCACTGAGCTGGGGGTGTAGATCAGTATCAAGACTACCACCCATTGTATTTGGGGCAATGAATGTCAATATTATTTTAACTATAATACACTAATAAAAACATTTTTTAAAAAAATGATAGGAACTACAAAGGGAAAAAACAATTCAATAGAAATAACACAAATAGGTATTTAAAAAAATGGGGAAAGGAAATGATCTGTTGTGTCTGAGAAGACATTCAAACTCAAATTTTAAAAATGTAAACTTATATAATATTTTTCATGCACTAGATTTTAATAATTATGAAAATGGGCTGATAACTATTTGAATCACAAGAACATTCTATCAGCAGTGTAAATTGGTTCAACAACTTAGGAAAGCACTTTGTAACTAACCAAAGGAGAAGAACTTATCTCAAATACACAATAAATCCACTCCCAGGGTAAAACTCTTGCTTATTTACACCAGAGGACATGTGCAAGATTACTCAAATATGTGTACTCATAGTAGTAGAAAATTTGGACTGGAGATAATAGCTCAATGGTAGTGTTTGCATAGCATGTAAAGGTCCTGGATCAGATCCCCAGCAACATTTTTATAAAAATCTACAAAGAGAAGAAAATTAGCTACTGAACATTGCATCAACATCATACAAGATAACTGCACTTATAAAATACTTTAGGTAGTAGATGGACACAATACCTCTTTTTAAATTTGTTTTTATGTGGTGGTGAGGATTGAACCCAGTGCCTTACACATGCTAGGCAAGTGCTCTACCACTGAGCTACAACCCCAGCCCAGGATGACCATATTTTGATTTCAACATATACAATGTAAAAATATAAGGCATTAAAATAAATTAACTGGTGCCTCAATCAACAGCAGGTTTGAATCTCAGAGCACCATGATGCAAAAACAACCATAAATAGAATTCATACATAAAGATAAAAGTCTTTAGTTCAAAATGAGGCAATTTCTTAGTAAACCAATCTAATACAGTTTTTCAAGGATACATGCAAGTACAATAAAAAACATGAAGTTAAGGGCTGGGGGGTGTAGCTCAGAGGTACCAAACTTGCCTAACATGCATGAGGCCTGGGATTCAATCCCCAGCACTCCACATACAAAAAAAAAGGAAATATGCAAAATTATCATATGCATGTATATGACCCAATGAACCCCATCATTGTGCATAAATATAATCCACTAATAAAAATATTTAAAAACAAACAAATGAGTCCTACAAAAATTGTAAGTATGTTGCACAATCAACTACTGGCAATTTCATAGGATTCAGAGTAACTGAACAAAGTTTTACTTTTCTTTTTATTGAGATTTACTGGTGTATTCAATCATACATAATATTAGGATTCATTCTGCTATGTATTTACAGGCACACAATATAATTTGGTCAGTTTCATTTCACAGCACCTCCCATTCCCTCCTTCCTTCACTTTCCCTGAACCCATCTTCTCTTCTATTCTACTATTCTACTGAAGAATATTATTTAAACAATAACAACATCATTCAGCAAAACTATTAATATTAGAGAGCAGAGAGAAAGATACAAATGGAAAACTCTTCAAAAATAGTCTATGCATTATTTTTAATCCATTGATTGGTATGTATGTTTTCATTTTATTACCACAATTTTTATAATACAGATAAGTTTTATACACCAAACATATTATGTTTGAACAAGCAAATTGGAACTAAGGTCTTCTATGTTGCATATTATAGATACATTGTTCTCTGTTCTTGGAATATTAATGCCTATATTCTCAGGCTTGAAACAGTATCAGAATCTCTCAAAGAACTTACTTATAAAGTACATATTTGCAAAAAAAAAAAAAAAAAGTACATATTTGCAACATATCCCCCCAAAGACTCAAACTTAGTAGTTTCGTGGGGGATACCAATGAATGTATGGTGTGGATGTATCCTCAGATGACTTACCTCCACTGCAGCTCTGTGCACTAGAAGCTCTGCTCTGGAAGACACCATGGAATCCAGGTGTGGAGCTGTTCACTGACAGTGTTGCTGAACACTTTTCCTTGTGCCCAACCACAACATCCTTCTCCAGTGACAGGCTCTCAGATTCTCCTATGAGAAATCCATTGTTTATATGTGGAGAGAGCATTCTGATGTATGAACAGTATTTTCTCCTTTTTGGGAACTGATGGTCCTTAATCTTGCCTGCTTCCATTTTCTTTTGCACAGTTTTAATTTTTCCCACCTAACAGTGCCCACAAAAAAAATGGAAGCCTTTATCCATATAAAAATGATTTGGCTCCTAAGGAAACACTTAAAAGTTTTACATGAGAGTGCTAAATGGTCATTTATTTACATTCTAGAAATCTGGTTTAATCATGATGAAAATCACCTTAAAATTGTTATTCTACCAACTATTTTTCCCAAAACTTCCTTCATGTCTTTGTTCCTAAGACTGTATATAAAGGGGTTCAGCATTGGAGGGACCACACTGTACATCATTGAAGCCACTGCAGTCTTTCTGGATGACTCAGTAACTGAGCTAAGATAAACACCAAAACCTGTGCCATAGAACAAGGAAACAACTAAGAGATGAGATCCACAAGTGGAAAAGGCTTTATATTTTCTTCTGGCTGATGGCATTCTCAAAAGAGAACAGACAATCTGAGTATAAGAAAAAATAATACCAAAGAGAGCACTACCACCCAATATGACAGAGAAAAAGTAAATCAAAATATGATTGATGAAGGTATCAGAACAGGCAGGTTTAATGATGTGAGAAAGTTCACAGAAGAAGTCAGGTATCTCCAAGTCTGTGCAGAAGGACAGCTGCAGCACCATCAGAGTGTGGAGCAGGCTATTCACAGTGCTGACGAACAGAGAGATCAGAACCAGCATCACACAGAGGGAAGGATTCATGACAATAGTGTACATCAGTGGGTGACAAATGGCCACATAGCGGTCATAGGCCATTGCTGCGAGGAGACAATTCTCTAAGACAAGAAAAGCCAAGAAAAAGAAGACCTGGGAGAGGCAAGCTGTGTAGGAGATACTTCGACTCTGTGCTTGGATGTTCACCAACATCTTTGGAATCGTGCTTGTGCTCATACAGATGTCAGTGAAGGACAGGTTGGAGAGGAAGAAGTACATGGGAGTGTGGAGGTGGGGGTCAGACTTGATGGCCAGGATGATGAGCAGGTTCCCAAGCACTGTGACCAGGTACATGGACAGGAAAAGGCTGAAGAGAAGCAGCTGAAGTGCTGGATCATCTGTCAATTTCAGGAGCAGGAATTCTGAAACAGTTGTTTGGTTTCTGGGTTTGGTGCTACTGATGAATCTAATGTAAAAGATGGGCGACATGACAAATGAAGCTAAGACTCCTGGGCTCTGCACAACAACCATATTCCCTGGCAATTTGTTAGAAATGCTGATGCCTGGACCACACTCTATACTGACTGACAACAAGCTCCCAGAATGAGGACCAGCAATTAGCAATTTAACAAACTCTCCCACACATGGCCACATTTGAGAACTGCTGCTCAAGGAAAACTCTCTTTGTATTTTTAACCTAGGTAAATATTGAAATCCTTCCCTCTGCTTACCTCTCCTTCCATCCTTTCCCTCATTCACCTTCTTCCTTGGACACACTAATTCAGCCCAATTTTAATTGAGTCCAAACCCATTTACACACTGTGCCATGAAATGGAGATGGCTTTTTTCATTCAGAACTATGTTACACCATCAAACAAACAGAAATACATAAACACAATCATGAAGTATGTCTCATATCAGCTCTCTTAGTGAAGTGCTTTCTCTAAGGCAGTAGGTGGCCAATGATTAAAAGATACAAAAATAATTGAATAGGAGAAAATAGTGAAAACATAGGCTCATAAATAGAAATATGAAAGAAGCAACAATCTGATGCTCAGAAGACATGGACATACAGAATAGTATTGGCATAAGACATCCTAACAGGAATCCCTGGAGAACCTGACAGAGTGGCCTTGAGCGCATCAATCATTTGGGGAAATTCTTAGACTCACACAGTGTGAATGAAATCCAGACTCCAGTAATTGCTTTGTAAATAGAAACAAATTCTTCAACTGTTCAAATAGCCCCAATGTCCTCATTACTATCACAGAGCTTGTCATAAAACTTGCAGAGTTGTTACAATGATGAGAAATGGACCAACACTGGCAGAACTTACTCCACACCTGGGCCCCTCACCATGACATTTCCTATCTGGCCTTTTTTTTTTTTGCCATGTCACATGCCTCTGGCCTGTTTCCCACCTAGGAGAGAAGTTGTCAGTGAGACAAATGAGAAAAGAGGAAAGAGAGACAGAACATCCCTAGAATTATAACAGCAAATTTGAAGAGCAGCATATTTCATGTGTTAACTTCCTCATGGAAGTCTTGGTCATGTGCAGAGGAAAGGAAATCAATATACATGGCTTCACTATTCATTTGGAATGGACATGGTACAATTAAAATAATTTGAATGATGAAAACAAATTAGATGTATGAATCAATATAAGCATTGAAAAGTTACAAAAGAGTAAATTGTATGATACACAGGGCCCTTCATGAAAAAAATCTTTACTTATCAAACCTCTTTGGGGAGGTTTTGCCTATTGTAGATTTTTCTAACATAATAAAAAATATTGAAAATAACAACAAAGGATTGAGTAACCACCAATCAACATTATCAAATTTACACCCTTAGCCATCTTCACTTTAGGCCTTATCATCGCAAGAAATAAAACATGTGGCGCTGGGTTGTGGCTCAGTAGTAGAGTGCTTGCTTCACATGTGTGAGGCACTCAGTTTGATTCTCAGCACCACATATAAATAAATGAATAAAATAAAGGTCCATCAATAACTAAAAAAACATTGAAAAAAAATAAAACGTGTATGTGAAGGGATGTGTTCATACAATCATATTTCTTTTAATTTCCTGGGGTAACCAGTTATAAGTTAACTAGTACATATATGTGATTTCTTCATGGTTTTTATTATATTTAATACTATTCTTCCACAAGTAATTGTATAGTTTTTTATTTTACAAAGGTCAATATTAAAGCATCATAGTGTTCATGTCATTTTAAAATTGACTTCCTTGTGTTATTTTTTAAAATTACTGTTGATAATTTTATTAATTTTAACTACCACAGAGTGTTCTGCTGTATTATTACATCTCAACTTATTTCTCCATTTTCTGCTCGATTGATGTTAAAGAGTTTTCCTACATATACAGATGGAAGTATATAAAATATGAAACACTGCACAAGGGAAACTGTCACACAGGTCTTGCTTCTGAGAAGAGATTATGAATGTGCTGAAATATGTAATGATGTCTTTGGTACATATTATTTTTAATCAAAAAGATGAAACTGATAATAGTAGAAAGTCAACATTTATGAGTACTGAGAAAGGGTGAATAGTAGTATATTTAAAATTACTATTACACTCTGTTGCTGTCCAATTAAAACTAGTCTATGGTTTTTTAATAAGAAATGGGTAGACAAGGGAAGGAGCTTACTGGGTCTGCCTAAGTCTCTGTATCCTTCCCCAATGTCCTCACAGCTGGTAAACAGAGATAACCCCCAAGTTCTTCTGCAAAAAGAAGGAAAGATAGCAGGTGATGGAAAGATAAGGGGAAGCTGACCAGCATATCTCCCCTCCACTACCCAAGAACACTAGAAGATGCCAGAGAATTTTGTCACATTCATCCTTTTTGGAAAGTGGAAGGTTTCTGCTCAAGAGGAAAATGGTTCTTATTATATACACAGAGGAGACCACCAAATTGAGAGCTGTCTTGAGTGATTTTACAAAGGTACCAAAGAGCATGTCACAATGGTGGCAGCCAGCCAGGCAAGAGCCCCCTGGGAGACTTGGTCTTGACCATTCTGAAGTGCTCTCCCCACAGTGCCATCACCAGGATCAAACCGTACTCAACCCCTCTTCCTTCCCATTGTCTAAGGGACTTCAAGTTACCTGACTGGCGTCATTGTGGAGTGAGGCTGGTCATCTCCCCTGGATGTTGAATGGACACAGAAGATCTGTCCTCAGGAAGGCAGACGGACAGAGTGAGACACAGAGCTCTTGCCAAATAGATGAATTCTGAGGGGATTCCCAGGTCTTGTCTCCTGACTGGTTACAGAGTATTTGCAGTTCTGTATCCATAGGGAACTCAATGTCCAAAGCTCCTTATTAGACAAATGCCATTAGTTAGATCCTATGGCCCTGTAAATCCTTAAAGGCCAAGACTCTAAAAACACAGAATTCAATATGGCTGAGTCCCTCCCTCTGCAAAACCAAGTCCCTCATCACCACCTGCTTCTCTCAGCCACATTTCACATACTCAGACACATGCACACACCACCTTTCTCTAACTTTATACCACTCTCCCCTTTTTTGCCTCAGTTGAAGCAGTGGCATCTCTGAAACCTGATTCTAGTTTTATTATGGAAACATAGTTTTTACATGTGGGAATATACAACATCTTTGTAAAGATAGCTAAGATAATGTAAAAATGCAAGCACTCAATTTTTCTCTAAGAATCACTCAAGATTCCTGAGCCTTAATCTTCATTCTCGGAGTTAAATTCATCAGATTCCAATCTATAATCTGTTGACCATTCTGACTGTAACTGATACAGAACTATGGGTTAATCTTTTTGGAACTTTAGAACCACATTTTTAACTTTCATCACAGTAGTGCCTGATTATATTTTATTTTACATGTACCACACATGAACTTGTGATCCTTGATTTTTATAGAGTTTTGGGCAATTACATCACTGGCAGGGCAGTTTATCAATTCTCCCAGTCAACACAGTCAGATTTCAACCATAGTTAGGTAAAGACATTTCATTTTGAAACTTAATTACAAACTTTCATCATTAAAGAGTTCAATATTTTCACGTTTATCATACATTTCACAGCATGTTAACTCTATATGAGCTGCTTTTTAAATCAATGGTACTTTGATATGTTTTTCATAATGATGTGACTCAAGATGGCATTATGATGTCAGTCTACACCTGACTACCACCATTAATTTCAAACACATGAAATAATCAAAAAACTTTTAAAATGCATTGCTGGTTCTCATAAAACAAGACATAAGTTTTTTCTGCTACCAACAAAATGAACTCAAACACAAAGAAGAGTTGGGAACAGTCTAAGGTCTCAACAAATTTAGGGCCCTATTGCAAAAAATGCTACTGCCTCCATGTAATACAGTTAAACATTCTAGGAGAGATGAGGTGATTGAAGCCTGGGGCAAAAGTGGAATCTAAACATTTGGGAAATGTGGGCAAACAAATTATTAAAATCACAGGATTATAAACATGACTTAGAACAGCTGAAGATTTCAGAAATCTACCAAGAAGCAAGTGAGCCATGGTAACTACTGACTTCTTGGCTAGATTTTTTATTATTAAAATCACAAGCAGAGGAATCATTATACTTAGTTCACGACAAGAGAAATAATTGATGATTGGTGAAAACCGCTGAGAACCTTCTGTATTAGAAAAACGTGAGCTCACAGACAGAAATAAGGAGAGAAATTTGTTCTCACTCACATAGGTCCGTAAATAAAAATGTAAACAAAAAAGAAAAATAATCCTGAAACAGTGTGTTCGTCTATTCTGTGCTGCTATAAGAGAACACCACAGACCAGATAATTTATAAAGAACAGGAATGTATTGTCTCTCAGTTCTGGAGGCTCTGTATTCACTTTCAAGGCCATAGGAGGTTTGGTGTCTGGCTAAGGGGCCCGTCTCTGCTTCCAAGCTGGTGCCTTGAATGCTGCATCCTACAGAAGGCACAAGTACTGTTCTCACATAGAATCACAGCAGATGAAGAGAAACCGCACTGAAAGCCCTTGTCATGGCATCATTGATGAGGGCAGAGCTCCCGTGGCCTAAGCACCTCTTCGAGGTCCCTACCTCTCAAAACTGCTACAATGACAACTGCATTTCAACATGACCTTTGAAAGGACTAACATTTTAAAGCAAAGCACAGAGAATCACCAAATGACTAATCAGCAACTGATGAGCCCAGCAAGGTGTAATGGATGAGTTACAGGCCCATCCAGATAGTCAAGGATAAGCCACTCCTCCTCAAAGAAACTTTTCCTAAGGAGGCAGCATTCACCCTTTTGTCATTTAAGTTGATGTCACAAGTGAGAGAATTAGAACTTGCACATATCACTTTGAGTGACATAATTCAATTTGTGAAAGAGATGTCATATGGTTGACTCAATGGAAAAGTTATTATTATCAACTGACCCAGGGAAGGACACTCAGGTTTCTGTCCCTGAGAACCACATCTAGGTGTGACACCTGCATCTGTGTCAACCATCTGGTGACCCTGGAAGAGCTAGTCCTAGGAAGATCTACATTATGGTAGACTGAATGACACTTTACTCCATATTCAGGCACATGCCCCAACTCTGAGGTTCTTATAATGAGGTTCTCATGTGGCACGTTCTCAGTGGTTTTCACCAATCACCAGTCAGTTCTCTTCAGTATGAGTGCTCTATAGTGTTTGAGCACATTAGAATCAGGCTTCCTTTTTATTGGAACCTTAAGTGTCCTCGCTGATAAAGTTCAAATATCTGAGCATTATCTCTACTGCTGAGATAATCTAATTACCTGAGTATATTAGATGCTGATATTACTCTCAGAAGAGTATGGTCAACTAGTGACTGGTCTCAATAATTATTAAACTGTGTACAAAATGTAGCTCACTTTCTGCACTCTGGGCCTCTCTTGGGGTGCAGTGAATGAGACCCTAGACATGCAATGAGGCAGAAGCCAGTCTCCAGATATGACAACATCCTCTTTTGCCTTCTTCTGACCTATCCACCCTCTACTACTTTCCCTCCTCTGAGACTGATCCATAAAAACATCCCTAAGACTCTCCAGAATATACAAATAACTCAACAGCTCCCCCTCCTCAAAAAAAAAAGAAAAACAAATAATCCAATTTAAAAATGTACAAATGATCTGAATAGACATTTTCAAAGAAAGTATACAAATAAACAGTAACTGTATGAAAAAAAATGTTCTATTCCACTAATCATCAGGGAAACCCAAATCAAAACCACAATGTGATATCACCTCACCTCAGAGTGGTTATTATTACACAGACCAAAAAAAATGGCAAATGCTGGTAAGGATTCAGAGAAAGGGAAACTCTTACACACTGTTGGTGGGACTGTCAATTACTATACCTGTTATAGAATACAGTGTGGAACTTCCTTTAAAAATCCTAAATCCAACTTCCATAGGATCCGGCAATCCCACTACTGGCTGTGCATCTACAGCTGATTTTATTGCTACATACAAGAGACATCACACTCCCTGTATATTGCAGCAATCCTCACAGTAGCCAAGGAAGGAAATCAGACGAGGTGCCCATTAATGGATGAGTGGACAAAGTAAGTGGAGTACAGAGTGGAGTATTATTCAGACATTAAAAAGTGGAATTCTGTCATTTGCAGCAGCATGGATGGAAGCTGGGAAGTCAGGCACAAAAGGATAAATGCCACACATTCTGACTTATATGTGGATGCTCATACTGATCTCACAGGAGGAGAGCAGAAAGTGGTTACCAGAACTTCAGAAGATGTGGGAGAGTGAGGAGGGTTAACTGTACAGAGGTACAGTGGGTTAGGAGACACAACTTCTAATATCTCATAGAAAAGTAGAATAACTGTAGTTGACAATTGATAGCTATTTCAAAATGAGAAGATTCTGAATGTTCCAAACAAAAGGACATGATAAATATTTGAGAACAAAATATTCGAGGTGGTTGATAGAACATTTGACCTGATCTGGTTACGCATTGTATACGTGTACTAAAATATCACACTGAAGCCCAGAAAAGTGTGTAACTGCTATTTGTCAAGAAAAATTATATGTAAATAAATATTTCGTATCTATTAAAATCACTAAGGCTAGAACACCTAACTCAGCCTCTAACTCTATGATCTGAACAAAGAAATGGAGTTTAAAGGGTTGAGAAAAGCGAAGTTAGGTAATGAACTCAAGATGTCATATATTTAGCTTTTATTTCACCTGGTCATTTGAGAAAAACTTGATGACAGAAGAGTTGGACATTCTGGCTCACCAGGATTCCTGTCATTTTGCCTTACTCCAAAACCCAAATCCGGAGAAAGTGTTAAATCAGCAGAGAACCTGTCCTACCAAAGAGTTTCCTCAAGGCCTCCTCCATGGCTCTGTTCCTCAGGCTGTAGATAAAGGGGTTCAGCATCTGAGGGACCACAGAGTACATCACAGAAGCCACTGCTGTCTTCCTGGGGGAGTCAGTCACTGCAGAGCTGATGTACACACCCAAACCTGTCCCATAGAACAGGGAGACAACAGACAGGTGAGACCCACAGGTGGAAAAGGCTTTATACCTTCCTCTCACTGACTGAATTTTCAAAACAGAGGAGACAATTTGAGTATAAGAAAAAATTATTCCAGAGAGAGGAATTCCACCAAATAGCACAGCTGCAACATATATCAGGCTGTTATTGATGAGGGTGTCAGAACAGGCCAGCTTGATGACCTGAGCAAGTTCACAGAAGAAGTGGGGGATCTCCAGGTCTGTGCAGAAGGACAGGTGTAGCACCGTCAGACTGAGCAGCAGGGCATTTACCAGGCTAATGACCAGGGAAAACAAAACCAGCAGACCACAGAGGCGGGCATTCATGATGACTGTATAGCTCAAAGGGTGACAAATGGCCACATAGCGGTCATAAGCCATTGCTGCAAGAAGACAGTTTTCCAAGCCAGCAAAATCCAAAACAAAGCAGGCCTGGGAGAGACATCCTGAGTAGGTGATGCTCTCATCCTGTGCTTTAATGTTCACCAGCATCTTTGGAATCGTGGTTGTGCTTAAGCAGATGTCACTAAAGGACAGACTGCACAGAAAGAAGTACATGGGGTTGTGGAGGTGGGGGTCAGAGCAGATGGCCAAGATGATGAGCAGGTTCCCCAGGATAGTGACCAGGTAGATGCACAGGAACAGGCTGAAGAGGAGGGGCTGCAGGGCTGGGTCCTCTGTCAGTCCCAGGAGGAGGAAGTTGGAAACATCTGTTTGGTTTCTAGTTCTCATGTTGTTGTTGAATCTGATGGAAATATTGAGTGAAATAAAATGTATGAACCAGCAGTAGCAGTATTTGGGAACATGTTAGAAATACAGGTTTTTAATCCCCCAATCAAACTTATTCCTCATGAACTCTGAGGATAAGGACCAGCTTCTACACTTTAATAAGCCCTCTGGTAGTTTTGATATATGCTGACTTCTGAGAATATGTCCATTTGGTGCAGAACTTTTTCATGAACCCAAATGGTTTTTCAAATATTTTCCTTTTCTACTTCTCCCTCCATTCTCCTTCCCCCACTCCTCTTTCCTCCACTCCCTTTATGGAAACAAATGTTTATTGACATCAACTGTTTCATGTATTGTGTTAAGAACTGAGAATAAAACAAAGCATAAGACATGGCTTTTCAATCAGAATTATTCTTTGCCTTAAACAAAAAGATAAGAATAAAGTGATGAACTCTATCTTCTAAAGCAATGGTTTCCAAACTTTGCCTTACTTTCAGAATCTCTGAAGCTTGTGTCAAATTGCAGGTGTGTTAGTTCTTACTATCACCCCCATTTACCCACAAGGTCACTCAAGGTGAGGTTTCATCATGAACGTGAAATAAACAGTGGGTGCTTGGCAAACACTAGATTTGGACTCAGGTGTACTCACTGATGAGTTGATTTTCTTGACCAACCTGTTAACGCACTGGATAGCACAGTATTAGGTTTACTAAATGATCACTCAGATCTCATAATTTATCTTTGCAATTTTAATATTTCCTTCAAAGCCTCTAATCTTCCCCTGGATTGCACAGGTGTGTCCACCACTGTTGCAGAAAGCTTGGTCCTTGTCCCCCGTGCCAATCCAATAACAAGGACACGGTTTTGAGAAACAGGAAAAAGAAATTGTACTGCTTTGCTAGCAAAGGAGAAACACAGAGGGGCTCCTGTCCCAGAGGCTATGATTCTGCCCATTAGCAGGAACAGGGGGCTTTTAAAGAGGTGATTCAAAGGCTACATTCCAAGTGTTCTCTGTTGGAGTTGTAATCCACTTGTTAATTTGGGAGACAGTCATTTCTGAGATCTTCTGGTGCCATACAAAGTCTGGATTACTTTGTTCCTATGGTGGGTGTGTACTCAAAAGACAGATAATTCTGCCGAGGATTGTGCAGAAAGGTAATCCTGTTTCCCCTGAAATTGGAGAAGGGGAGAGATTAGGGAAAAGCAGGGAGAGAGGAAGAGAAAGAAATGTGTCCCTTTTAAAAACAAGTTGCAGGGGGAGAGCAGCAAGGGTTCTATTCAAAACATAAAGTGGGCCACTGTCACCACTACCTGTGAAATAACTTATGGCAGGTAGATGGCATCTATCCCAGTGGAACTGAATGAAGATTAGAAAAAGTTGCCTCCACACGTCCTCTTAGGACTTCCCCATGGAAACGTATGTCACCTCCTTTAGCAATTAATTCTAGGAGAAACTGAGCAACTTTATCTCTGAGACTCTGTTGCATCTTAAGAGAGTTCTCCCCGTGAGGTAATATGTGGCATATCATTTTTTTAAAAGACAGCTAAATAAGAGAAAATGATAAGACTAAATTTCTAAGAAAACAGATAAAAGTAAAAGCCATATGCTGTATTCAGAAAACAGATTATAAGATAACATACCTTTCCAAGAGACTTAGAAGATAATCAGAGCACTACTAAGAGGGTCCCTTAGAGCAATGGTCTCTGTCTTCAGGGTAGACCGAAGTGGCTGTCTGTGGCAGCACTTATCATGAGATGTGACATTGGGCTCACACACTCAGAGTGTGGTCCTAGCTCCAGGGTCTGTGCATGGGCAAAAGTCTCCAGCTGAGCAGGGAGCCTGGATGACCTATCAGGATGCGTTAATTGACTTGACTCTGGCTTTGCAATGTTTGCACAGCATCACACTGTGCACCTCAAATATATAAAATCTTAGTTAATTATATTTCAGTGAAGCTGGAAAAAAACTTTGGAGATTTTTCATGATGAGAAATGAATAGAACAAACCAGTGCTGGCCAGAGGGACCCTCATACTGACTTTTCCTATTGGAGTCTTTTTTTTTTTCCATCTCTCCTTCTGTCACAAATGATGGCACGTGGCACTATTTATTCCTCAGAAAGGAGTAACATGTTGGGGAGGTTGAGGGAAGAGGAAAGAAAGAGAACATCCCTAGTACGAGAAATGAAAATATCAGGAAGCATGTAATGTACTGGAACTCTCTCTAGAAATGCTCGTCATGGAGAATAATGAGAAGACATCAATGATACCAGTACCATTTAAACAGAACATACAATAAAATATACAGCCATTAAAATGAATTCAGTGTAAGTGAAGTAGGTCCAAGAATCCCACTGGACCTCATCTCCAAAGCATTAACTGTAACAATGTAATGTTAACCGTAACTTTGTGCTTTGACTGTCTGCTCTCCCACTGTGGCTTATTTTTAAATGGATGTTTAATTTTCTTTTCCTCCTCTTCCTTTCCCCTTTTTCCCATCCTAGGATTACCTTTTTCCCATCCTAGGCCCAGTTGTCTGTCCTTGAGCACACATCCACCACAGGAACCAAGTAATTCAGACTTCAGGGACGGCACCAGAAGATCTAAGAAATGACTATCTCCCTGGTTATGTATATCTTAAAAGAACAAATAAAATTAAATGAAAAAGATATGACTTTCTCCTAAATTAGCAAGTGAATTACAAACCCCTGACAAGAAACATCTGAAATATAGCTTTGGATAGCTTCTTTAAAAACCCTCTGTACCCCCTGATGAGCAGAAACGCAGTCTCTGGGACAGGAGTGCCCTGTTTCTTCTTTGCTAGCAAAGCAATAAAACTTCCTTTTTCTCAAAATCTTGTCCTTATTATTGGATTGGTATGGGGGCAAGGATAAGCTTTTGGTGACATAACTAAGGGACTTTTAGTATGATGATGTCAAAATGAACCTCACTATTATGTATAACTAACACACTAATAGAAACATTTTTAAAAAGCAATGGTGTTCAATATTTCACCTTGAGTATTGAAGATGGATGAGATGCCCACAGGAAATGCAGACAGCCTGACCAACCCTAGATCCTGGTCCGGAAAGCTCATCTCTGGGAGGAGCTCCAGGGCTGCTTCTTGGCTGGGCAGGGCCTTTGAGGGAGGCGGCTATAGGTCTGTCCCTGGGGCTCAATATCCAGAGCTCCTCATTAGACCAGCTATTTTACTATCATTCTGATCCCAGAAGTGCACATTCTTAAAGACCAAGAATATCAAGTGAGGAGTCAGGCTGACTTCCTGACCCCTGAGGCCAGGAATCCAGCCATTCAGCTCCCTCCTTTGTTTCTGCTCAACTCCATTTCTTGGACCTTGCTTACGTAACGCATGTCACTTCTCTAATAAGCAAAATGTTCCTTTTAAACTACAAATGAAATCACCTTCACATAACTATTTGCATCCACATAGTTATTTTTGGTGTGAAAATATGTCGCGTCTATGTGGATGCAAATATTCTAATTAATATTAGCTAATACAGGGCAACAATGCAAATGCTCAGCCGTGTGTCTCTTCATGTAAGATTGATGTCGCCTGACCCTTAAGATTGCTTTTTGTATTTTCCACAGAAGATTTTAATCCATGTGATTGATGCTGACTGTCAAATATATACACAGGACCATGACTCCCTGGTTAGAATCCCATTGACAACTTTTTCAATCTCACTACAATTGTTTCAATAATTTTTCTTCACAAAAGGAAATTGTGAGTCGAAACTGTATTTCTTTATTTTCACTGAGGAAACGTGTTCGTTCAATTACAAAATCACCAAAAAGCAGACCTACTCAGATGTGTCAACACGCTCAACAGGATCAGACGCATTTCCACCATCATTTAATACATGGAGAAGGTGTTCTGTGTTAGTGTTCATTTTAAACCCTGTTGTGTTCAAAGACTTCAATCGTTTCACATGTTTATCAACATATTTTACACCAAATAAATTCATTCTTATATAGGTTTAAGATTTACAAGTTGGATTATTGTAAATTTATTGCAAGGCATCGAGATTTCTTCCTTCACCATTTTAATTCCATTCACTTTTTAAAAGAGAAACAGTAGATAATATATAGAAATCACTAGTGGAATTATCAAACAATTTTGGTTCTTCCAGGGACCCAAAAGATTATAAAAACATGAAAAATAAGATTAAATTATCCTGGTAATCAAAACAAATATGCAAACATGAAATGGCACATGGGTCGAAGCCCAGGGGCTCCAGGATTTACCTCCACAAGCAAAAAAGTACTTCCTCTTTCCAGGAGAAGAGGACTCAGCATCCTGAGACTAGTTGCCAAAGGCAACATAGAGCTTCTACCTTTTCCAATTATTTATGTATTTATTTACATTTTGATTGACATAATATGATTACATGCTTCTAAGTTACAATGTGATATTTTGATTCTTGTGTACATTGGCTAGTGATCGACTCAGGGTAATTAGTCTATCTCTTTAAACTTATCCTTTCTTTGTGGTGAATACATTTAAATTTCTTCTAGCCATTATGTGTATCTATAAGGCACTAATCTTTTTTTTTAATTTATTTATTCTACTTAGGTATAAGTAGCAGAATGCATTTTGATTCACTGCACACAGATGGAGCACAACTTTTCATTTCTCTGGTTGTACGTGATGTAGAATCACATCATATATGCAGTCATACATGAAGCTAGGGCTATGATGACCACCTCATTCCACCATCTCTCCTGCCCCCATGTCCCCTCAATAAGGCACTAACCTTAAAAAAAAACTATAAGTAAATTAACAGAAAGATCAGTAGAACAGAGGGAAGAGAATGGGGAAGGAAGGAGAAGATGAAAGGGGATGTCCCAAGGACTGAATTAGAACACGTTAGATTTCATGCTTTTATATTTACATCAGAATCAATCCTAATGTTACATATAATGAAAAATAACTAATTAGAGAGTTCATACACTAACACTCAGCAAAAAAAATTTTTTTCTTCTATTTTGAGATACATAATGCATTATTGTTAATTATATGCATCACGGTATGCCATAAAATCCAGAACTTATTATTCCTCTCAGACAGTGACATGGCGCCTGTTGATCGGCCTCTTCTCCCACCCTCCTCATCTCTCTCCTCCTCCTAGTCTCTGCTAACTACTCTTCTCTGCCCACTTCTATGAGGTCAACAGTTAGGTTCCTCTTATGAGTGACACCAGCCTATGCCTGTCTTTCTTAGCTGGAGTTGGTTCACTTGATGACCTTCAGATCCACCATGTCATCACAAGTAGCAGGATTTCATGCTCTTTATGATTAAAGAGTGTTAGGTAGTAGTGACGAGCAGTGAGGTGCTTGGCGAGGTCATGGATTCACTTTGTTGCCCTTAAAGCTTTCTGTAAGTTACTGCCAAGGCAGAAGAGTAAACAATGTGTAGCAGATAACCTGCAGGAAAACATCAGTACACACACCTTGAGAGTAAGCAAATAAAAAGGAGTTAATTGGGGGGAAATACATTAAGAAAGAAGGGTTTGGGGGACTAACTCTTGATAGGGCACACATAGGTCAAGATAAAGCTATGAGTTGTGGCTCCAAGTGTCTCCTTTTTACCCCTCTTTTTTTTTGTGGGGTGGGGAAGGTGGACAACCGGGGATCAAACTTGAACTCAGGGCCACTCAGCCACTGAGCCACATCCCCAGCCCTATTTTGTGTTTTATGTAGAGACAGGGTCTCACTGAGTTGCTTAGCACCTTGCTTTTCCTAAGCCTGGCTTTGAACTTGAGATCTTTCTGGCTCAGCCTCCTGAGCCACTGGGATTATAGGCATGTGCCACAGCCCCAGGCCCAAGTGTCTCCTTATATCTCAGAAGGGACCATTCTTTAGTGGTACAGGTGTAGTAAGGTAACCTCTGACTGCTTATCCCAGCACCCACATTAATATAAGATTGATGGCCATCATGACAGTTCCAGAGCGGGACTAGGGTCAATAGCATGACCCTAGTTTGGAGAGGACCAACTAGGATCAAAAACTCCACCGCCCAACATGAAGAGGAGTCAAACGCCTGGTTGGCAAAGAATGCAGAAGACGGTCCCCAGTTCTCCAGGCAAACATCAAACTGCAGTAAATCTGGAGACAGCACTCTTCCCTTTGCGTTCTCTGCTGGGAGTCGGCCACTCTCTCCCTCCAGAGTGCTCTCTGCTCAAGACTTGCTTTACTTTCTCCCAGAATAAAGTTCTCTTGCATGCTTTGGTGTCTGACTTTAAATTTTCTCTTGTGGGAACACAAGAACCGAGGTTTGAAGCTTCAGCCCCCACTCTCCTGGGACACTAGTACTCCACTGTGAGCAGGCTCCACATTCTCCTTACTCACCCTCTGATGGATATTTGGTTGATCCCACATCCTGGCTATTGTGAGTAGGGCTCCAGGACACATGATGGTGCAGGTGTTTTTCAACATGTTGACTTGATCCGCTTTGGGTGGACACCAAAAAGTAGCACTCCTGGGCCCTGTGCTAGCTCTATTTTTAGTTTCTAGAGGAGCCTCCACGCTGTTCTCCATAATGACTCTACTAATTCACATAATTTACATTCCCACCAACATGGCGCTTTTATGTTGTCTTTGTGATAATAACCCTTCTCACTGGGGAGATGTGATACCTCTCTGTGGTTTTCACTTGTATTTCCCTAATTATTAACAATAGAGCATTTTTCATATATCTTATCTACTTGTATGTCTTCTTTTGAGAAATATTTATTTAGAAGTTTAGTTCATTGTTTAATTGAGTCATTTGATGTTTTTATCATTAAGTGGTTTGAGTTTCATATGCATTCTGGATAATACCTTGTCAGACATATAGTTTACAAATATTTTCTCCCACTCTGTGGTTTGTTTCTCTGATTTGTTGATTTTTTTCCTCTGCTGTACAGAAACTTTCAGGTTTTATGGAGTCCAATTTGTCAATTTTTGTTTTGGGGACTAATTTAAAAAATTATTGCCCAAGCCAATGTCCTGTTCTACTATGTTTCCTTCTAATAATTTGATAGCTTTGGGTATTATGCTTAAGTGCCTAATCCATTTTGAGTGGATATTTTAACTGATGATATATAGGGGTTTATTTTAATGTCCTGAAAGATTTCTACTACATTGCCTTCTAAAAAATTGATAGCTTTGAGTCTTACGCTTAATTTGCTAATCCATTTTGAGTGGATATTTGTAACCAATAATACGTAGGGGTCTAGTTTCATTCTTCTTCAGAGTGCTTCTTTACTTGAAAACTATGGGTGAACTTAAGAGTTGAGCACTGTCAAGACAAAGACTGTGGACTTAAAACACCTTAAAGTCTCAAGGAAGTCTCCAATAAATTATTTCACCAAGATCACTGTTGGTTTGGTAGATGGATTTGTGATGCTTTCTATAACATCAAGCATCTGATGTCAGTACACTGAGTTAAGGAGCAGAGACCTGACTGCTGAAGGGTGAGGACCACTGTGGATGTGCCAGGTAAATTTTGGACCAAAGCCTGCTGGGATTGACCTCAGAAAAATGTGGTAAAAAAATGGGAAGAGCAAATATAGAGATCTCTCGGAGGACACTGGCTACAAGGGGAAGAGGAGACAGTAGCTAGAGCAGGATGAGAGGTCTGGAAAGGGTTTTTCCTTGAGGAAAAATTCATATACATTTGAAGCCAGAGCATCAAACTTCACAGTTGACCTTCTACCACCATTTGAAGTAAGCTATAGTAGCACCAGATCAGGAATACTCAAGGGTCAACCAGACGCCATCATGATCCTTCTGAAAACTCCCACCTAAAATAAAAGCCCTAAAAACCCCCTTTAATGTCCAAGGTGTCCAGTTCTCTGGCCACATGGGCAGAATGAAGCCAGTTGGATTGTGGAAGCAGGATCCGCCCTCCTGACCTGAGAACACGCCTCCTGAAGCCACGCTGCTGTGACTATTTTGATTAGATATTCTTTTCAAATACTGCTTGAAGACTAAACCATTATCTTATTTTTCATTTCCAGAAATACATTTTTATTCGACTTTCAACATGTCACCATGGTGAAATTTATGTGTATTTTTTCCACTTTTTCTGGTGCATTATAGTTGTACATGCTGATGAGATCTGTTGCTACATAGCCACACGGGCACCCAATCTAACAGTAGAACTTGGCCAATATCACTCCCCGCACTTCCTGGTTTCCTCTTTGATTTTTAGGAGATTTCCCCCCATCCCCACCCACTGCCTTCGTTTTCCTTTTTCCTGTCTAGCTTCTGCAAGCCATTATCTTCTAAGGTGATAGGTTGCACCTATTTATTCCAAAACAGAGAAATGAGAAGATAAAATATGCAAGGATTGGGGGGAAAAAAACTAAAGGAAAAAAATGACAATCTGTTAGTGCATCCTAAGATGGGTCTTAGGGTGATCAAGACACAAACTCCTGACACCCGGGTTCAGGGTACCACTGCAGCGGAAGGGAGATAAAGACTGCAGAGTCCAAGAGTAGGCTGAGCGAAGTCCACCTGCGGACGTCACTCACATTAGAGTCAGGGACTTAACGCATTAAATCAACACAAAGAGTGTTTTAGTCAGCTTTTTTGCTGCTATAACTAAAGGATATGACCATCACAATTACAGATGAGGAAAAGTTTATCTGAGGGCTCATGGTTTCAGGCATCTTAATCCTTAGGCCAGCTCCCATTCCTTGGAGCTTGAGATAAGGCTGAACATCATGGCGGGAGAGGGCGGTGGAGGAAAGCAGCTCACATTATGGTAACCAGGAGGCAGAGAGAGAGACTCCATTCTCCAGATACAAATATATACACCAAAGCCACACCCTACCACTTCAGTTACCACCCAGTTAATCCCTGTCAGAGGATTAATCCACAGATTGAGTTAAGATTCTAACCACTCAATCATTTTTCCTCTGAACCGTCTTGCATTGGCTCACACGTGAGCTTTTGGGGGGACACCTCACATCCAAACCATAACAAAGAGCTTAGCAGGAAACTTACTCGGCAAGTGTGATGTCCTTGTTACGAAAGATTATCAGAATAAAGAGTTGAGGAAAAAAACTTGAATTGGACAAATTTCTTACTTCCTTCAACCAGGTACTGGCTCGTCTCCAGTCCCTGAGACATCTGGAGTGTGCCACTGTCCTCCCTCCACCCTTTCCTACTCACCTACATCTGTCTCAAGAGCCAATCACATATGGAGACTCTTCTCCTCTGTACTGGAATTCTGCTTTACAGGGACCTTTATCCTAACACACAAATTTCACTCAAAAATACAAAGTAATTCTGAAGATATCTACTTGTCTATATCCTACATAAATACAAGTGATAATATAGAGAATGTACCCCAAAATATAGATACTAGGGTCTCAATTCTATGTATAGCTCAGGGAAAGCAAATCCATTGTTAATATTATTCTAAGATGTTTCTAAAATAATATCTGTAATGAGTATGGACCAAGTATGTACTGTAAGAAAGTCTCATTGTCTTTTTAGAAATTTCCAAGTTTTCCCAATTTCACAAGAGTAATTTCAATACATATATTTGTTAAACACAAGAAGGGGAGAATAGCAGTTCAGTGGATTAGTCAAAGGAGAATGAAGGGAAGAGAAGGGCAAAGACAGTAGGTATAACTTTCCTATGTACATACATGAATACACCACTGTGAATCTCACCATCATGTACATCCATAAGACTAGGATCCTAATTAGAATAACATATAATCCATGCTTGTATAAATATATCAAAACAGATTCTCCTGTCATGTGTAACTAAAAAAGAACAATTAAAAAAAAAATTACATAGCCGGGCGCGGTGGCTCACGCCTGTAATCCCAGCACTTAGGGAGGCTGAGACAGGAGAATCGCGAGTTCAAAGCCAGCCTCAGCAAGGGCGAGGCGCTAAGCAACTCAGTGAGACCCTCTCTCTACATAAAACACAAAATAGGGCTGGGGATGTGGCTCAGTGGTCGAGTGCCCCTGAGTTCAGTCTCCAGTACCAAAAAAAAAAAAAAAATTACATAGATAGAAATTATTAGCATTGGTTATCCATATTGTTGCACTAAATTGCAAATTATTGGAAAAGCTGTTAGCCTGTGATACAAGAGACTGCTGTGGTTGTAATAAAGAAGTTAGGGAGCGAGGCATGGTGGCTCATGCTCATAGTCCCAGCAGCTCGAGAGGCTGAGGGAAGAGGATCATCAGTTCAAAGACAGCCTCAGCAAAAGCAAGGCACTAAGCAACTCAGTGAGACCTTATCTCTACATAAAACACAAAATAGGACTGGGGATGTGGCTCAGTGGTCGAGCAACCCTGAGTTCAATCCCCGGTACCACTCTCCCCCCCAAAAAAGAGTTAAGGATTGTTATCATGTTAAACTTAGTTTCTTAGGGCTGATGGGCTATAGTAATTAAGATGTGATATCAGTGAAGGGATAGTTAAGGCAGCTCAGAAAAATACCATCACATAAATGAACAATTTGTTTATTGGTGAATTGTATGTAAAAATGAACTTGGACTTGTATCCCACCTCAAAGTCAAAAGTAAATTCCAAGAGGTATCATGCCTCTGAAATAAAAGGTATGCCTTAGATTGGCTTTCATAGTCTACAATTTTCTACAATTATCGAGCACAAGCCATTATGTAAAATATTTACCAATTAAGCCACAGTGAAACTGACAATTGTTTGCATTCACTAAACACTATACAGATGGTTAAAAATCAGCAGTTCATATAACTCACAAAGGATTACACTCCAATTAAAGAATACTTAAATATTAATTTTTTTCAAGATCAATAAGGCCAAGGCTATATCTCAGTAGTAGAGCACTTGTTTATTGCCCAGAAGGGGAAATGCACATATTCAATATATGAAAAATTCTCAACATAGTCTGAGAAATGTAAGATTGTCAGGATAACTGAATAGGCTTTGTGATGATGTGGAACTCCAGCATCACCTAATGGGCAGACAAATTAGTTCAACCACTTAAGAAAACTCCCCAGACATGCAATATTGTCAACTATGACAGCTTGTTGGGATGAAAGCCCATCAAAAGGCAACATGCACCTGCACATGCCGTACAGTTCAAGAACTGGCGATACCAATCTGTGGAGATGGTCATAATGGTAACTATCTGCAGAGGACTTGCTGTGGTGGTCGCAATGGTCAATGTCAAGGACAGCAAACTTCTCCTGTAAAGAACTCGATAGCAAATGCTTTGGGCTTCATGGATCACAAAGTCTCCACTGCAAGTATTCAATCTTGCCTCCAGAGGAAGCAGCCTTAGATAATATCGTAATGAGTAAGTGCAGGAATGACCAATAAAATTCTATTTAAGAACACCAAAAAAAGAAAACTCAGAGGAGAAGATTGAAACCCTTCAAGCCAATAATTCTGCCCCAAGAATAAAACTATTCTTCATCTTCACCAGGAGACATGGAAAAAGAACATGCAATCCTCTTTGTTCACAATGTTGGGAAAACAGTCACTCAAATGTCATCAATATCAGAAAGGCTACCTAATTTTTACTGTCACCACACACCATGCTAAAATGGAGAGCACTGTAAATAAATGCACAGCTGCTAAACCCCGCAACATGATGTGATCTCAGAACTGCAATGATAAAAATAACGACTGAGATATAGAAATTTCTCCTTCCCTCGAACAGTTTATCAAAGTCAAAAAGATGAGCTGCACAGGCATCTAGACAGGGTGAGAAGAAGGTAGTGGAGTCCAAAGAAATGACCATTCTGGGGACAAACACAGGCAGTACGTGCATGAATCCAGTTAGTCAAAGGAGAATGAAGGGAAGAGAAGGTATAGGAATAGCAAAGACAGTGGGCGTAACTTACCTATGTACATATAGGAAACTTCCCTGTGTCCGTATAAGCAGCTCTCACTGAGCTGCTTAGTGTCTTGCTTTTGCTGAGACTGGCTTTGAACTGGTGATCCTCCTGCCTCGGCCTCCTGAGTGCCCAAATCCAATTTTTCTACTTCCATCTCTTTTTTAATTTAGGAAATTACATTAGGAGCTGCCTAGATAAGCTGGGATAAAGACCCTTTTGTGCATAAGTCCATTCACCTTATCAGGCTCACACCCACAAGTGAGAGGGATTTGGGTGTGGAAGTGTTGCTCTAAGGGCCACCATTCCACTCATGACAGAGATGTCTTCTTGGCGACCCCAAGGAAAGCTCTATCATCAACGGACCAACAACAGGGCACTTAGTTTCCTCTCTCTGGCATCCTGTCTAAGAAGGATACCTGCCTCTGCTAGAAGAACCTGGTGACTCTAAGGACAAATCCTAGGAAGAGGCCACCACACGTAGGACTCAATGAAGCTCAGTGCCCCAAACTACACATTCCCAACTCCTCAGGCCCTCGTAATGAACAATAACCCTCCTTATGACTTGAGCATATTAAACATAGGGTTTTCTTTTTTTTCGTGAAAAATAAAGATATCTTCCTTCATGGATGAAGCCAAAATCTCAAATATCACAAAACAATCTCAGACCACTGAGATAATCTAATTGTGTTGATTATGTAAACAGTGAGATGGAGCCAGGTGGAAGGGACATTGCCTCTGTAGGATACCATTGTCCAGGGATGAGTCTCACTAACCTCTTAGTAGACTGTGAAATTAGTACTTTTGCTTCACATTAGGTCCATCTGGGGAAGCAACTCATCTGGCCTTAACCATGGGATCATGCAGAAGTTCTCCAGATATTAACACAGCCTTCCTGAGACCTTTCCCTGAACTCTCCTCTGACTCCAGGGTTCCTTCTTCCAAGATGGAGTCATCAATAATTGCTAAAAATTGAACCCCTAACTTGGGCTCTCCTTCTATGAGTCAGAACAACAAAATGCAATTTAGAGAAGAGATTGAAATCATTCCCAGATATCACAGATCTGGACAAACTGCAATGTCGGGTTTGAAATCCAACCTGATATGTACTGAGATACCATATTATGTTGTCATTTGGGAAGAACTTGATGATGTCAGGCATTCCGACTCACCAGTGTTCCTGTCACTTTAGCTCATGCTAGAAACTCAAACCTAAAGCCCATGACACAATCACAGAGAAGGTATCCCAGCAAAGAGGTCTCTCAGGGCTCCCTTCATGTCCCTGTTGCTCAAACTGTAGATGAAGGGGTTCAACATTTGAGAGACCACAGTGTACATCACCAAAGCCACTGCAGTCTTTATGGAAGAATCAGTAACTGCAGAACTCATGTACACACCAAAACCTGTCCCCTAGAATAAGGACACAACTGAGAGGTGAGACCCACAGGTGGAAAAGGCTTTACACTTCATCAGCCCAGCCTGATGACATGAGAAAGTTCACAGAAGTGAGGGTTGTCTGGGTCTGTGCAGAAAGATAGATGTAGCACCATCAGACTATGCAGTAGACCATGCATAATGCTAAGGAGCAGGCACAGTAGAAACAGCAGGACACATAGACAAGGATTCATGATGACTGTGTACCTCAGGGGATGACAAATGGCCACACAGCGGTCATAGACCATCACTGCAAGGAGAAAATTTTCTAAACCACCAAAAATCAAGACAAAGCAGGCCTGGAAGAGGCAGCCTGTGTAGGTGATGCTCTGATCTTGTGTTTGGAGGTTCACCAGCATCTTGGGGATGGTGGTTGTACCCATACAGATGTCATTGAAGGACAGGTTGGAGAAGAAGAATTACATAGGAGTGTGGAGGTAGGAGTCAGAGCTGATGGCCAGGATGATGAGCAGGTTCCCCAGGATGGTGACCAGGTACATGGACAGGAACGGGCTGAAGATGAGGGGCTGCAGTGCTGGGTCCTCTGTCAGTCCCAGGAGAAGGACTTCTGAAATAGCTGTTTGGTTTGCAGGTTCCATGTTGCTGGTGAATCTGATGAGAAAACCGGGGCAACAATAAAACAAGATGAATGTTTGCTGGACAACCAGAAAGAGCATCAAATGGTGACTTGATAGACATGAAAAATCCTGGAATGACCAGGGCCTCCCTGGTGATAGGATCTGAGGCTGTATAGCAACGCTTTTCCCACATTGTGGCAAGTGCTAGAAAACACTCAGCATCTTACCTGGCCGTTGAGGATGGAAAGCCTGTTCTCAGCACAGGTAAACAGATCCATTGAGGCAGCAGGTTCCTGGTCAGGAAGGCTCATGTCTGAGAGGAGGAGGTGCAGGTGCTCTTCCTGGCTGGGGCAGGGCTGCTGAGGGAGGTGGTCCCAAGGTGGCTCTTGCAGTTCTGTATCCCTGGGGCTCAATTTCCAGAGCTCCTCATTAGAGCAACTATTTCACTATCATTCTTGTCCCAGGAGAACACATCCTTAAAGACCCAGACTATAAAAGAGAAGAATTCTGCGTGACGGATTTCCTCCCTCCAGAAGTCCAGTACCTCACCCAGCTCTCTCCATGGTTCATGCTTATAATTTCTGAGACCTTGCACATGTAACATATGGTACTTTCCTAATAAATTACAATGTTCCATTCTTGCTGTAAACAAAAGCATCTCTACCTATGTCATGATAGTAGAAAACTTGATTCAATTTTAGGTGTGAAAATAAGGCTTAGGTATTTGAGAATACAGAATACAATGATAAAGACAGCTAGGATATAAAACTGCAAACATTTAAGGTGTCTCTTCCTAATTGCCATTGGCTATTTGCTAAATCTTGATTTTTGTTCTCTTTTTCACAGAAAATTCTAATGTTTCTTTGCTGCTGTCTTCAAAATATATATACACAGGCATTGTCCAGAAGCTTTTTAGTTTGATGCAATCCCATTGCCTGCTTTTAGTTCTGTTTCCTATGATTTGGGGGTCGTGTTATGGTTCTCTAGAGGAACAGAACCAATGGGTGGTATGATTTATTAGATTGGCTTACACAACCAGAGGCTGGGTAGTCCACAATGGCCATCTGCAGGCTGCAGAGCTGGAGGAACCAGTCCAAGAGGCTGAAGCCCCAGAATAAGATCAATAATTCTACCCCAGTCTGAGACTGAAGGCTTCTGGAAACTCCCTGGGGAATCACTGGCAGAGTCCTCTTTGGAAGAGTGAAAGAGCAAGAGTCTAATGTCCTCCGGCAATCACAGCAGCAATCAAGAACCCATTCAAGAAGAACTGAGCTTGTCTCTGCCGCTGCTTCCTTGTTCTTCCAACTTTTACTCCATCCAAGCCTCCAACCTGTTGAACAGTGCTGCCCACACTTAGGGAGGGTCTCTACTTCAGTTCGCTCTCCTACATGCCAATCATTCTATACACACCCTCTATGACATACCCTGAAAACTCTTAATCTTCTCCATGTCTTAATCCAATTGAGTTGACAATTCAAACTGACAATTATAGAAGTCATATCCAAACTCTTATTGCCTATACCCCTCTGTTTTTGTCTAGTAGTTCCAGATATTCTTGCCTTGCATTTAGGTCTTTGATCAATGTTGTGTCGATTTTTGGACAGCAAGAGAGAAGGGTTCATTTTCAGTCTTCTACCTATGGAGGTCATTTTCCCAGAATCCTATATTAAAAGCTCTGTTTTTGCTCCAGGTTAAGTTGTTGGCATTTTTATCAAGAATCAGGTGGCACACAGATGCATGTGTTTATTTCTGGGATCTCTGTTCTGCTCCATCCATCCATGTGTCTGTTTTTATGCAAGCCCTGTGCTGCTTTAGCTACTGTGGCTCATATTACAGCTTGGATGTCTTTCATCAGTGTTGTGTCGTTTTGACTGTAGAGGTCTTTCACTTCCTTGGTTAAATCAATAATTCAGTATTTAAATTTCGTAGCCAGTGTGAATGGGAGGGCTCTCGTGGTTTCTTTCTTGGCAATCTTGTGATTGGTGTATAAAAGGGCATTTGTTTTGTATGCTGATTTATATTCTGCAACTCTATTGGAGTCACTTACACATTCTAATAGTCATTCAGTGAAGTGTTTGTTTTTCTACACATGGAATCATATCATCTGCCATGAAACTACTGGAAGAAAACATAAGGGAGACACTTCAAGACTTTAGTATAGGCAATGATTTTTGGATATGACACCCAAAGGAACTGGAAATAAAAGCAAAAGGAGACAAATGGGATTATATCAAACCAAAAAGTTTCTGTACAACAGAGGAAGCAATAAAAATAGAAGAGAAATCAGGGGAGCAGAGGGCAGGTATTGAGGGGGTGGGAGAAGGGACAAGAAAAGGAAGGAATAGTGGAATACATCTGACCGAACAATCCTATGTGCATATATGAATATAACACAGTGAATTTCACTTTTATGTATACCCATAATGTACTAATTTTTTAAAAACTGTAAATAAAAGAAATATCAGAATAGTAGAGGAAAGGTAATGGGGAGGGAGGAGGAGAGGGAAAGAGGAAGTGCTGGGGACTGAATTGGAACAAATTATATCCCATGCTTGTAAAATTATGTCAAAATGAAAGCCTATATTATGTATAATGCACTAATAAGAAATCTTGAGTGAAGAGACAAATTACAAAATGGGAGAAATATTTGCCAACTATCTTCTAACAAAGGGTTAATAATCATAATATGTAAGGTACTCAAAAAACCTCAACAACAAAAACACAAGTAAAACAAGTTTTAAAATGTGCAAATGATCTGCATAGACATTTTCCAAAAGAAGACATACAAATGGCTGATAAATATATGAAAAAAAAATACTCAACATCTGTAGTCATCAGGGAAATGTAAATTAAAATCACAAGGAGATGCTATCTTGCCCCAGTTAGAATCCCTATTATCAAAAAATAATAATAGCAACAAATGCTGATAAAAGTATGGAGAAAAAGAAACCCTGAGACAATGTTGATAGGAGTGTAAACTACTACAGCCACTGTAGACAACAGCATAGAAGTGCCTCAAAAGACTGAAAATAGAATGACTCTATTTGATCCAGCTGTCCCAGTCCTAGGTATAAATGTGAAAGAAATGAAGTCAGTGTATGAAAGAAATGCCT
The DNA here is from genome assembly GCA_004024805.1 of Geosciurus inauris. Lineage (NCBI taxonomy): Eukaryota > Metazoa > Chordata > Mammalia > Rodentia > Sciuridae > Geosciurus > Geosciurus inauris. Next base: position 93,046 of record PVHX01004450.1, on the reverse strand, counting down.
AAACACTCACGTGTACTGCAAAACTATTCACAACAGCCAAGATATGAAATCAGCCCAGGTGCCCATCAACAGATGGATGGATAAAGAAAATACAGCATATATACACAATGGAATATCATTCAGCTATGAATAAGCATGAAATCCTGTCATTTGCAACAAAGTGGATGGAACTAGAGGACATCATGTTAAGTGAATAAGCCAGACACAGAAATACAAGCATAGCATGTTCTCTCTCATGTGTGAGGGCTGAAGAACTTTAAAAAAAATTGACAACCTGGAAGTAGAAGAGGGATTATTAGACACTGGGTAGGGGTTAAGGGGAGGGTGAGATAGGGAAGGGATAACAGGGTAGAGAAGGATGGGTGGATACAATCAGCATATGACATATAGCAATATCACAGTGAATCTCATTATTTTATATAAATAATATTATTCCAGGATTATAATAATTTTTTAAACCAAGAAATAAAATTTTCTGCTCTACAAAAGATGCTGTCAAGCCAGGTCCATATCTGGCTTGGTGGTGCACACCTGTAATCCCAGCAATTCAGGAGACTGAACGAGGATCACAAAATTCAAGGCCAGCCTGGCCAATTTAGTTGAGACCTTGTCTCAAAATAAAAAACAGAAAGAACTTGGGATGAAGCTCAGTGGTAGAGCCCTCCTCAGTACACACACACACAAACAAAGCAATAAAGAGAATAAGAAAACCAGCCACAAACTGAGAGAAAATATTTTCAAAAAAAATATATCTGGGGCTGGGGCTGTAGCTCAGTGGTAGAGTGCTTGTCTCGCACATGTGAGGCATTGGGTTCGATCCTCAGCACCACATAAAAATAAATAAGCAAAGATATTGTGTCCATCTACAACTAAAAAAATTTTTTTTAAATATATCTGATAATAAAACTGCTATCCAAAATATATAAAGAACTTTTAAAACTCAACAATAAGAAAATCACTTAATTTTAAAATGGACCAAGGATCTAAACAGTATTTCAAATTTGCTTTCATTGAGAATACAATCATAGAAAAAACCAGAAAAAATTAAAAAAATGTTACTTATAAAGAACAGAAGAGGTGGATAGAATGAAGGAGGATAAATCCAGACATCCCTGAATTATTCTTTTTGTGAATATAATTTGGGAACCCTGCTAGGTTTTTATACATTTGTTAGATTCAATTCACTTAAACATAAAAATCAAAATGAAACAAGTAACCTGTATGTTGTGTTGGAGGCTTTACAACACAAAGAAAAATTCTTTAGTTACTTTAAAACGTTGTAACTGAACTGTATACTCTTAGTGGGATACAATGCTTTTGTTTTAAAATAAACAAACAAAATATGTAGGCTTATCAAATATATTCTAATATATAGTCTAGAGTTTAATAAAGTTGCTGTTTGCTGGAATTTCAGTATAACAGGAATTACTTAGCCATATCAGAAATGGAACCCTGTATCAAAGGATTTAAAATGCTTAAATATTTTTAATCCTCCCAAATAAATCTATTTTGGGTAGTGATATTTTTGGTGGGAATGCTGATATTGTCTTTCTGAAGCCAATGTAGGAGAATTACAAAATAACCCTGCTAATTTGTTGTCTTGGGAACTAGGAATTTCAGAACACCTAAAGGATATCCAGGTGAAAAAACAAAAGCAGTTTTTAAATCAAAAACCAATAATCCCAGAGACTGGGGATGCAGGTCATGGCAGGTGCTTACCTAGCAGACTCTAGACCCTGGGTTCAATTCCCAGCACTGCAAAAAATACATAGACATGGCCAAGTAGTTATGCCAGGCACAGCTGTCCTAGCTATTCAGGAGGATGAGGTAACAGGATCACTTGAGCCCCATTGTTTGAAAGTGGCCTGGAAAACATGACAAAATCTTGTCTCAAAAAAAAAGGCCTTATAATCCCTAATTTGAATTAGAATGATCTCCTGAACACTTGATACATTTTGTCTTGAAATAAGTATTTCCTGACTTTGTCTATTGAAAAGCCTAGATATAATGGCCAAACAAGAAGCAAGGAACATAACTGGAACCCAAATTGTGGTTTTGAAACATAAATTTTTTCGAGATCTGGAGCTCTTCAGAGAATTCCGGGGCCCAGGTTAAAGGACTCTTACTGAAAACTACAATTCAGTATGAGCACCCACAGGACGAAGAGCCAAGGTTAAGATCCATGAGTTTATAATAATGACTTAAAAAAGAGAAAAGGAAGTTCACTCATTGCTCCTCCTTTGGAGGAGCTAGGGAACCAAACCATTATTTTGAAAGCCAGTAAGTAAAGGGAAAGAATCTGAAGAGGAGAGCATTTGTGCTGGCTTTCCCATAGAAACAGTCCTTCAGAGTAAGCAGAGCAGGCGGGAGGCATAGCTCAGTGGTAGACCACCTGCCCAGCATGCAGAAGGCCCTGGGTTCAATCCCCAGCACTACAAGAAAATTAGATTTCAGAGGAATAAGTTAATGAAGGGGAGTTTCTTTGGGTAGAAATATTCTAGCTAATAAACAAAGGTCTGATAAAAGATCCTTTTTTTAATCCATGATTGAGGGGATGATGCATCTGATGGTCCAGGGAGTGTGATAAATAAGATGTCCTAGGTGAGAATCAATGTGGATGTACAGGCTGGGTGGCTGCCCTGTCTGGTAGTGCAAAGATCTGGAAGGGGATGCATTGGAATATTATGAACAGGAGTTCTAGAAAAGAGTCATGCAGACAAATGTGTGGGGTGAATATAAAGTGTAAGATAATTCCAGTGAAATTTGTAAGAGTTGTGTGTTAAAATTGAGAGAGGAGTTTGTGGGGTTTCATTCCATTAAGCGGAGTATGTGAAAAACTGCTAAGTTTGTTGGCCCAAAATGGTAGAATGGGCAATTTCATAGGGCTCAAATTAATACAGTGCTTTAGTTCTGCCTATATTGGGGTATTTACGAGACTAAAGGCTTTTAAAAACTGATGGTGAATGTGTAACTAGTTCTATGGGTGTTCACTGAGTGAACACAGAACCCTATAATTCAGGGGTGACTCCATAAATCTGAGTCCCTAAAAATGCAAAATCAGAGGCTCCCAGAATGCTACACGGTAGCAAAGCTCAGGGAACATCTGGCTGCACTCAAGCGACCAGGCCCCTCTGTAGGATCCCATCAGGTAGAACCTACTTCCTGCTTCAGCAGAAATGTGAGGGAGCCCTGATGCCTTTACAGAGAGGTCACTGTAGAAGCTGAACGAGGATGAAGACAGCCTCATTGCTAGGCAACAGGTGACTGGGAGATGTTTGGAGTGCTTCCTGGTTCCTTAAATGATGGTGAAGAGCAGAGGTTGCAAATAAGAATGGAGTTTCTCAGATGAGACGACTGAACCTTAAAAAGGGAGTTTAGGAATGGAGGAGAGTTTGTTCCCAGAGGAGAGGGTTCAGAGAATGTTGACAAACTGAACCTATCCCTCAGTTCCCTCCTGAAGACCTGAAATGGTCCATGCAGTCTTTTTACTGCCACGATCAGCCCCATAGGAAACAACTATTTGGGGAATCGAGGGGAAATTGCACAATTTGTCTAACAAGGAGTCTTGGGAATTGACTTCTTATTGTCTCAGAAATTGTAAATATTCCCTCAGTTCCTACAATGTATTCCCCACCTTCGCTTCTCTTCTTCGGGCCAGGAGGATACTGATTTGCGCACCTACGAGGCATCCTTCTGGCCCAAAGCGTTTTTCCTAGAAGCAGAGTCAGCCTCTTTGCCGCCCCTCACAAGACTGGAAACCCAACCAGTTTAATGAATGCCTGAGTGATGGTGTCTGGAAGAAGAAAGATAGCCCAGTAAGTAGTGAGAGAGGAAGACGGGAAGGGTGTTGGCAGAATTTTCAAGGGGCAGGCTCTGGATCTCAGAGAGGCCAGAAGATTCTACTCCAGCCCAAGCACCACTCATCCATTCAGCTTGGCCTCCTCCAGCTGCGATGCTACCAAGCCTTTTCCAAAACACATGATTTATAACATTGTTCTTTTTAGTAACTGGGCCAAGGCCACTTGACTGTTTCAGGGAACAGAAGGTTTCTGTCAGCCACAGCTCTGGAGGCAGAAGTTGGGTTATTCCCAACATTGAATCTTTGAAAGCCTTGGAGATTCCTGATCTCTTCAGGCTGAGAGCCCTTAGAGTCTAGGCCACCAGATGGGGCTGGAGTGGTGCTTCCTTGAGTGGACTCTCACTGAGAACAGAACATGTGCATCTTCCAGCTCCCCAGACTTTCCCTAAGAGCTTTGAAAAAATAAAGAGGGACAGAGTGAGTGGGCAAAAACTCAGGTGTCAGGGAGGGAGGGTGTCAGATCAGCTTATTCATTCAATTAGTAATTTTAAAAAAGGGTATTTACTAGCTCCTCTTTGGATATTAAAATTTTCTTTTGGTCAAATTACGATCCTCTCAGGGAGGATTTGTTTTCAATGCCACAGCATGGCATAAACCTCTAATGTGATGTCAGAACACAGAATAAGAAACTGCTTTTGACATTGACATGCAGAAGGATTTGATGGAGGAGGGTCCAGGACAGGAATTCCAGGGGAGAGACCGTAAGGAGGCTGCATGAGTCAGGGAAACGTCTGTGGGCTCTAGACCCATGCAGACGTGCACTTGGAACCAAGCTCAACCACTTAAAAATCTGTGGGAGCTTATTTTATATGTGAAGTACTGTGACGTCCATACATTTTGCTGTAGATGATGGGTTTCATCTTTCTTTGTCACTGAATAATACTCTTGTGTATATACCATATTTTCTACCTCCACTCACCTTTTGATGAGCACCTGGAATGATTTGATATCATGCTACAATAACCATGGGTATACAGGTGCCTTTTATGTATGCTGATTTCATTTCCTTTGGCTACACACCCAGGAAAGGGAGAGCTGGATCCTATGGTAATTCTGTTTCAGTTTTTTTGATAAACCTCCATGGTGTTCTCTATGGTGGATGGACTAATTCATGTACCCACCAACAGTATGTAAGGGTTTCTTTTTCTCCACATCCTTATTTTTTAAATTTTTGTTAATAGGTATTCTAGCTGGAATAAGATGGTATCTTATTGCAGTGTGCATTTGCATTTTTCTGATGGCTAATGATTTTGTGCATGTTTCATAAATTTATTGGCTGCCTCATATTTCAATCCACTTTCTACACATACACATTCTCAATAATATTACTTCTAGATATAGAATCATGAGAGGCCTTTCCATCACCTAAGATCTTCAGTTTCTTCTGTGTTCTATTCTTTCATGTAGAGAAATTTTACATCCTTGCTTAGATTTATTACCAAGTATTTTATATTTTGGGGATTACTGTTGACAAGTCAATGTTTTGGTTATAGTTTTTTACCTATGTACCAACTTTCTGGCCAACCACTGCTCCTTGGATATTATGACTTTATTGATTCAATTTTTTATGCTGAAGAATACCCTTTAGTAATTCTGCCTACAAGGGTCCATGCATGATACACTCTTTCAATATTTGTATGAAGTGATAACATTCAGAAGAGGAGCTAAGCCTTGAAAGATGAATTAATATGAACCCTTTTTAAAAGTTCAAAGTGTTGTAATTAGCCCAGATGAGAACCAGGGTGTGATCCTATCTGACCTTCTAAAATTATCTCCATGTCCTCCATGTAACTTCCCCTTTTAATACTTCCAGAGGAATCACCCACATGGAACCATGGAACCAAACCAGTGCATCTGAATTCATGCTCTTGGGGCTTTCAGAAAAGCCAGAACATGAGACTCTCCTCTTTTCCCTGTTCCTCTGCATGTATGTGGTCACCGTCATAGGGAACTTGCTGATCATCCTGGCCATCAGCTTAGACTCCCACCTCCACACGCCTATGTACTTCTTTCTGGCCAACCTTTCCTTGGTCGATTTCTGCCTGGCCACCAACACAGTCCCCAAGATGTTGGTGAACATCCAAACCAGGAGCAAATCCATCTCTTATCCTTGCTGCTTGACCCAAATGTACTTTTTCCATTTCTTTGGTATCATGGATAGCGTCTTAATAGCTGTGATGGCCTATGACCGGTTTGTGGCCATTTGCCACCCCTTACACTATACCACCATCATGAGCCCCCGCCTCTGTGGACTGCTCACTGGTGGTCCCTGGCTGTTTTCCTGCTCCATCTCCCTCACTCACATCCTCCTGATGGCCCGCCTTGTTTTCTGTGGCAGCAATGAGCTGCCACACTATTTCTGTGACCTCACTCCCCTTCTGCGGCTCTCCTGCACAGACACGTCAGTGAACAAGATCTTCGTACTCATTGTGGCAGGGATGGTGATAGCCACGCCCTTCGTCTGCATCCTGGCCTCCTATGTTCGCATCATCGTGGCCATCTTGAAGGTCCCCTCGGCAGGTGGAAGGAAGAAAGCCTTTTCCACCTGCAGTTCCCACCTCTCTGTGGTGACCCTCTTCTATGGGACCACCATTGGGGTGTATCTGTGTCCCTCCTCTGTGCACACAGCTGTGAAGGAGAAAGCCTCTGCTGTAATGTACACAGCAGTCACCCCCATGCTGAACCCCTTTATCTACAGCCTGAGGAACAGAGAACTGAAGGGGGCCCTGAGGAAGCTCATCAACAGAAAGGTCAGCTCATCTTCCTGACCACCGCGATACTGAGGAATCTCCAGAGAGGAGAAACCAAACGTACATGGTCTTAGAACAAAGTCTGGAATTGTATGGGATGGAAAAGTAGACAGTTTGGATTTTGAATTGCAGAAGTTCAAAAGGAAACCTTCAGAAGGCTTTGTAACTATTTCTCCCAAATGCTAGAACCAGTGAGCTTCCTGCTGAGTATATCTCACATCATCTTCCCAGAAAGATAAGTCTAGCCCTTCCTGATTGTATTTGCCCTGGTTCATACTCCAGATAGTACTCAATAAGTACAGTCATGCATTGCTTAATGTCATTGGGACCACTCTCATACATGCAGGCTGTCATCAATGGAATGTCATTATGGGGCCACATGACTGTGTTTGTTGAGTACTTACTTACTCGGGGCTTGATGTTAGGTGTTGGCCACAGAGCAGTGAGTAGGTAAGACAAGATCCTTAGAGTTTGGACTTTAGCATTAAGCATGGGGAGGACATTACCCATGTGACTACAATAAGTGGAATCCAAACCACAAGGGTCTGGAAGAGAAGATTAAGTAAGCTGGAAGACGTGATCCAGAATCCAAAGAAGATGGTACTTTCCGTGTAAAAACAAGGAGAAAGAGCATCTCAGATGAAGCAACCATATGAGAACAGAGTCAAGAAAAATGCATTTGAGAAATGAAAAATTTCAAAGTCAAAAAATCTCATAGCCAAAGCCTTTGGGGAATGCCAGGTGAAGATGGATTTGAGAAACCACCCTAAGAGTTGACTTTTCTCTTAACAACTTGACACCCAAGGGAAGCTTGTGGTGCAAAGCATCCCCCTTCCATATTAGCTAAGGGAGCAGGGTGGGACGCTCTAGGGAAAGCTTGAGGAAGGCATGCAGAGAGAAAAGGACACAGACTTGCACTGAAAGAACAAGGAATCACCCCCTGGTTGACATATATCTTCACTGCCAAGGGGGAACACCAATGGAGTCTCGAATCTCTACAGCAGAAGGAAGCAATTAGCATGTCTCCATTAACAGACATGCCCATGGAATTCGCTCAAATGCTCACGCTGCTCGCCTTAGAAATGACACCACTCATGGCATGTGTCACACCTCCCCACCATGTTTCCTTGAATTGTCTCACTGTGTCACGCTCAAGTCCCCACGGAGGCTGCAGATGGCACTTACACCTATTGTAGGGTAATCCTCGTGCTCATCTGGAGGCTGACAGCTATAACAGAATGAACTGTGACTTGGAAAGGGCCTGAATTTTTCAAATGGTGCTGTGAAGCTGACATCATCCTAAGCAGAATGACCAGGCATAATCATGCATAGATTTTGCTTTGGCTGCTTTTATTCCAAGGAGATAAACTGGGATTTCTCCAGTGAACCAGGAGATCTCCATACTCGGACTGGCTGCAGATCTCTATGAGAACACAGGTTGGGAAAATGAAGAAAATCTACTCGCTGGTGGATGTGCTGGTTAATATAATAAAGAATTTGAGAAGATTGTCATTTCCCAAAGGAAGCCCATGAGTCTGGGTAAGGCATTTGGGGAGTGTCCAAAGATCACGTGGGTGTTCTCTCTTCTTGGAAGTTCTCTCTGTTCTCTAGCCATGTACATGCAAATGGTAACAGTTCTGGTTGGGAAGGGTTGGGATTGCCAGAGACTGGGGACACTACTACAACCTGGGTGCTCCTAGAAATTTGCAAAAACCTGTCTCTGTAGCCAGCTTGAGCTGAAGCATTTTGTTTCCTTTGTCCCCTCCCTCTGCTATGGAATGAGAGATGCTGCAGGTGCCAATAAAACTGCTTTGGATTTTGTCAGCTAAATCATCTCTGTCATCTCTGTATCGCTCTGTATTAATAAATAAAGGCCATGAGGTTGGGGGTGTAATTGAGTAAAAGAGCTCTTGCTTAGCATGCATGAGGCCCCAGGTTCAATCCTCGGCACTGAAAAATAAAATTGGGGAGGTGAAGTCCACCAGAGATCTTTTCTGGTAGCCCTTATAATATCCACTGTCATCTCTGGTTGGCATTGATATGTTTCATTCATTCATTCATTCAACAAATATTTACCAAGTGCAAGCTGTTATGTAGGCATTGTATACAAAGTTGTAAGCAGGAGAAACAAAAACCACATTCATATGACTGTAAACAGGAGAACTCAAGGCAATTTGCGGGGTGATGGGACTGTTCTCTATCCTGATTGTTGAGCAGTGACATTAAAGGGATCTAAACTTTTAAAGGGAGTGCTTGTTACCAAGATTCCACAAATGTCTATGTACGATAAAATTCTAAGAACTGTACACTCATACAAAAAAAGTCAGTTTTACTGATGTTCATTCTCAAAAATAAAATTACAGAGGCCTCTCCATTTGTGATGGAGGTACATCCTAATAAATTTATCATAAGTTGAAAATATTCTAAGCTGGAAATGCATTGGATGCACTTAACCCACCAAATATCCTAGCTCAGCCCAGCCTACCCTAAACACTCGCAGAATACTTACATCAGCCTACAGTTGGACGAGATCATTGAATACAAAGTCAACTTTTAATCAAGTATTGACTCTTTGCTGCAATTTATTGAATGCAGCGGATTCTGGAGTCCACTGTTCCCCCTCTTGATCACATGGCAGACAAAGAGCTGTGGCTCAGGCTGCTGCTCTGAGACCTGAGAAAGCACATCGCCAGGCTGAGAGAAGATCAAACTTCACAATTCAAAGTCTGGTTTCTAAATGGTGTGCCTGAGGGTGATCACTTTCACACTATCATTAAGTCTCAGTATGGTTGAGCCGTAAGTTAGGAACTGTCTGTACTAAACCACACAAAACAAAACCATATAATGGGGTCCCAATTAGAATAAGATATACTTCATGCTTGTATACTTATATCAAAATGGATTCTACTTTCATGTGTAACTAAAAAGAATCAATACAAAAATAAAAATAAAACCACCACACCCAGTCCTATAGGGAAAATAACAATAAACTACAAACAGCATGAACAAACCAGACACCAGTGATTACAAGGACTTCAAAGGTATAACCCAGGTGATGTGACAGAGACAAATGGGGAGGTCGTCAAGCTGGGGGTTGCTGAGGGCCTCAATAAGGAGATTCCTGAGCTGAGACCTGAACCTGAGAAGAAGAAAGTAGTCCTGTGCAGGAGGCAGGACAGCATGCCAGAGAGGGGGACCTACAAGTTAGCATTGATACACATTTTCAGGACACATACACACACACACACACACACACACACACACACACACATACTTAGCACTATAAGCCCAATTCACAACTCAATTCTAAACAATCAACAGTTAACATGCTGCAGTTTCCACAGGTCAGGAGACTGGAAGTGGCTTAGCTACCCAGGCCTCTCCCATGGCCACAGCCCAGGTCTCAGCTAGGGCTGTGACCAATCTGTCTTAATCAGGCTAGAGGATCTGTGGCCAACCTCACTGAGCAGACCTCAGTTCTTCATTGATGGAGGACAGCCATTCCTGGCCATCTGGGCAAAGGAAGAGAGGAGGAGTCGAGAGAGGGAAAGAAGGAGAAGGAAGAGGAAAGGGGAGAGGAGAAGAAGAGGAAGGAGGAAGAGGAAGAGAAGCAGAAGAGGAAGGTTGAGGGCATCCTCCAAGCTGGACTGTGGCATGGGTCTGGACATGTCCATCAAGACTGGACCAAGGGTCAACAATCCACTTTTAGGCTTAGGCTTGATGAAGCACAGGCAACTATATGGAAATATGATTGCACCAAAAAGGTATGATCTACTTCTAAGAGACAGAGGAGAAACTCAGAGACGGATGGGGAAGGAGGCGGGAGGGGGAGGGGGAGGAAAAGAAGAGGAGGCTAGAAAGGGAGGGGAAGGAGGAAAGAGAGAAAGAAGAGGAGGAAGAGGAGCACAAAGCAAGCAAAGGTCACAACCTTCGTAGTCTAATACCAAAGGTGACATCCCATCACTCATCCCGTGCTCTATAATCTGATTGAGGCCCAGACTCAGGAGGGATTGCACTGGAAGCCAGTATCCGGAAGTGAGGGTCTTTTTGTTGGTGTGTTGGGCAGCCTCTAGGCTTAGCCAGTCCTAGAGGCTGCCCAACACACCAACATGTTCCTAGCTGACCTCTTTGGGAGAGTCATTGGACAGTGAGGGCATCCTCAAAGGTGCACCAAGACTGGACTCCAACTTGTAGTTCCAAACCGAGACGCATGGGGGCAGCACGAAGGCAGAGATGGCAGGGTTCTCATCTTTCAAGTTCTCTGGAAGTTAGTTTGCAGGGCAGCTCAGCTCCAGGAGCTTTCGGCTTCATCCGGGTCTCGCCCCACCCCACTCGCCCCTTTTCAGTTCCCAGGAGTTACAAGCCCAGGGGCTTCCCGATTTCCGACACAGTTGGAAAATCTCGGAAAGTGACCCTACATGTCCTACATTTCCCACCTCACCCTCTGGTCCACTGAATCTTTGAATCTTCTTCTTTCTACCTAGGGGTTAGATTTTCCTGCCCACCAAAAAACAGGTTAGCAAGAGAAAGCATAGCAAATTTATTTGATCGTAGTTTTACATGACACCAGAGACCTCAGATTGAGGATCCAAAGACCCAGAGTGAACTATCCATTTCCGGGCTTAGGTTCAATGAAGCATGGACCAGCAGGAGGTAGGATAGGGGCACATCCAAGTCTCTCTCTGCAGATTCTTCTTCTATATTCCTCTCTGTATAGCCTGCCTTTCTCTGCCGTGTAGGACAGGACCCCTCTGGAATGCTCTTATAATGAGATTAGGTAGACCAGAGAATCCTTTGACCAGATTCAAGACAGGAAGGTCAGGGAAGTTTGTTTGACCCACCTTGGGGAGGAGAAATTCTCATTCCTATGACTTGCCTCCATAGGGAGGAGAGAGAGGAGGAGAAAGAGATCACACAACTAAAAGTGACAGCAGCCACCAACATTGACAGAGTCAAGGCCAAGCTGCGGCAACCATGGGAAAAGGTGGGACATACAGTCCATTCATCAAAGGGGTGGCCGCCAGGGCAGGACTTGGAAATGCTATTGGCAGAATAATTGGATATTCAGATCACTCAACATTCCCTTAAGAGCTGTTCATTAGAGAGTTATGTACTTGACAGGCCCTGAGGCTGGGAATATATTAGTCCCCCCTTACTTTAGGGGGGTACCTTCCAAGACCACCGGTGGATGCCAGCTATTGTGGGTCATGTTTGTGAGAATTAGAAACTCCAGTGGTCCCTTTTCAGAATATGGTATTTAGCTCTAATTGGGATGTAAGATCCAATTGTAGCCATTTTTATCTGTAGCCCTTCCTTTTGCCCACCCCAGTTTTTAAATTAATTAATTTATTTATTTAAATTAATAAATTAATTAATCTAATTGCATAGATTGTAACCCTGAGCTCAGGGCAAGCAGGAACACTGCCTTAGGGATAAAAGTAGGCGGAGTGGCCACCCAGGTGTGCTTGCTAGCCAGGTTCTGTAGCACGCCCTCCTGGCAGAAGTAAAGTTTGCCTTGCCCACCCACTTCCGATCCTGTGTTTGATTTCTTGCTCTACCTAGGTGTTTCCAACACACTGAACCCTATACATGCTATGCTTTTTTCCCAATCCACACATAACTATAAAAAGTTCTAATTTATAAATCAGGTACCATAAACAATTAACAATAATAATAAAACAATTGGGGGGCTGGGGTTGTGGCTCAGTGGTAGAGTGCTTGCCTAGCATGTGTGAGGCACTGGGTTCGATTCTCAGCACCACATATAAATTTTAAAAAAAAAGTTCTATCAACAACTATAAAAAATATTTTTAAAAAAACAATTGGAAAAACAATATCCTGCAATCAAAGTTATTCAAAACTTAGGAATCCTTTATTTCTGAACATTTCTACTTAATATTTTCTGGTCTGATGGTCGGTCATGTGGAAACTGAAACCTCAAAAAGCAAAAAAAAACCACAGCTAAGGGGGACTGTTATAATGTGGATTTACTGGTAAAGCAACAGACATAAATCCCTGCCCTCCTTGGAGCAAGAATTCTACTGATGAGTCCATGAACTTCTGTAGAAGGTAAATTTGGGTAGATGTCAGATCACATTGTTTTAAGAAGCAAAGTAAAGAAGGAAAGGAATACATAGGATGAAGGGGTAGTTTGTGCTTTTAGACAACTTTACTAACATATAATTTACGTTGTATCATGCATCCACCCATTTGAAATGTATAATTCACTGTTTTGAATATATATGCAAAGTAACCATGTAACCATCACCACAATCCATTTTAAAACCTCTTTATTATGGTGCACGGCGGGGCACACCTGGAATCCCAGCTACCGAGGAGACCGCGGCAGGATAACTGTGGCCCCCTCATGCTGTGAACATAGTAGCCCTTGCAGCTCTGCCACTGAGGCTTGTTATAAATGCTCAGCTTTCTTTTCCTCTTCTCCCTCTCCTCCTCCCTAACCTGGGGGTGGAGAACAAGATTACCTTTTTCCCATCCTAGGCTAGTTATCTGTCCTTGAGCACACACCCACCACAGGAACCAAGACATCAGACTTCAGGGATGGCAGCAGCAGATCTCAGAAATGACTATCCCCTGAATTAACAAGTGAATCACAACCTGCCCACCCCACACAGGGAACATGTAGAATCGAGCCTTTGAATAGCTTCTCTCTTTTTTTTTTTTGAGATTAATCTTCTCTTTTGCCAGTAGATATTACCACTGAATCGGGATAACACGTGGACAATGTTTTACCTAACCCTTTGCATCTTTACTTAACTACCCTTTAAGACATGAACTTTGCCTGGTAATGATGACATGAAACATAAAGACATTAAAGATTCTTTTTAAAAATATATATATATATTTTTTAAGCCAGGCATGGTGGCACAAGCCTGTAATCCCAGCACTTTGGGAGGCTGAGACAGGAGGATCGCAAGTTCAAAGCAAGCCTCAGCAACAGCGAGGCGCTAAGCAACTCAGTGAAACCCTTTCTCTACATAAAACACAATATAGGGCTGGGGATGTGGCTCAGTGGCCAAGTGCCCCCAAGTTCAATCCTTGGTACCACAAAAAAAAATTGTTTTTAATTGTAGATGGACACAATATCTTTATTTTATTTTATTTTTATTTATTTATTCTAATTCTATACATGACGGCAGAATGCATTTGGATTCTTTTTTTTTTTTTTTTTTTTTTTTGCATTTGGATTCATTGTACACAAATGGAGCACAACTTTTCCCTTCTCTGGTTGTACATAATATAGAGTCACACCATATGTGCAGTCATACATGAACCTAGGTCATTGTTGTACATCACATTCCACCATCTTTCCTGCCCCCATGTCCCATCCCCTCTCTCCCCTCCCCTTTGACCAAAGTTTCTCCATTCTTCCCATGCCCCCTTCCACATTATGGATCAGCATCCACTTATCAGAACATTCGGCCTTTGGTTTTTTGGGATTGGCTTACTTGGCTTAGCATGATGTTCTCCAACTCCATCCATTTACCTGCAAATGCCATAATTTTATTTCTTTTAATGCTGAGTAATATTCCTGAATAGCTCCTTTTAAAGCCCTCTGTTCTCCCCATGGACAGAACCACAACAGTCTCAGGGACAGTCTTCTGTGTGTCCTTTGCTAGCACAGCAATAAAACTTCTTTTCCTTTTTTCTCAAAACTGTGTCCTTGTTATTAAATTGGCATTAGGGATGAGGACTAAGCTTTTGGTAACAACAGCAGGAGGATCACAAGTTCAAGGTCAGCCTTGGCAACTTAGCAAGACCTCTTCTCAAAATAAAAATTAAAGGATTGGGGGTGTGGTTCATTGGGAATGTAGTAGAGCACTTGCCAAGCATGTAGGAGGCCCTGGGTTCGACCCTCAGTAATACACACACACAATCTCATTATCCCAGAATAACCCCACAGCCAATGGGTAATGACCACATTCTATGCCAACTTCCAGTCCTCTAGCTATAGGCAATTGCCAATCTGCTTTCTGTCATTTGGTGATTCTGGATAGTTGGTGGCAGTGGAATCACATACTGTGAGGTCTTTTGTGTCGGGCTTTTCTCGCTAAGAATAATGTTTCCAAGTTCATCTATACTGTAGCATGTGTCAATGTTCCATTCCTTTTTGTGGCTACATAATATTCCATTGCAGGGGTACATTTTATTGCATTCACTCATTAATGAACACTCAAGTTACTCTTAACTGTTGTGAATAAGATCACTATGCACATTTTCATGCAAGTTTTTTGTGCAGATGGGATTACCATGTTGTTTTCTATTTTTGTTTTTAAATAGATTTTATTTGACACATACTAATTACAGAACAGGAGTTTGAGATGAGACCAGATTCTCTGCTTCTGCTGACAAGTGGAGTCTGTGCACGCGGCAGCCCCTGGAAATCGAGAAAGCCTGTTTCAGTGATGGCGGCTCCTCACAGCAGCGGGGTGCATGCAGGGGGTGCTCCAAGGGTCACAACCAGCAAAGCTGGATTCTTCTCTGCCACTGCTGGGCACCCTACTACAGAAGTGTCACAGCAGACCCCACGAGCTCACCACCAATTTCTTCCTGGGTTCTTGTCCCACAGATTCAAAGAATAAAATCCACGGACAACAGTGGAAGGCAAGAGTGAAAGGAATAGTATTTATTTGAGAAGAGAAGAGACTGAGCTCCCACAGTGCAGGGGGCATCTGACAGCAAGTACCATTTTGGTGTGCTCGTCTAGGCCTTATATAATTTCCAAGTAAGAGCCTTGGTCAAAATCTATGTTAAGCCGGGTGCGGTGACGCACACCTGTCATCCCAGCACTTTGGGAGGCTTAGACAGGAGGATCGCGAGTTCAGAGCCAGCCTGAGCAACGGCGAGGTGCTAAGCAACTCAGTGAGACCCTGTCTCTACATAAAACACAAAATAGGGCTGCGGATGTGGCTCAGTGGGCGAGTGCCCCTGAGTTCAATCCCCCGTGCCAAAAAAAAAAAAAAAAATCTATGTTAACCAGGTATTGGAAAATGTATCAAGGCTATTGGCGTGACACATGCCCTTTGAATCAGCTGTGTTTGGCTGTGTTCTTTAGCCCTTGAGCCTGAGCTTACAGTTTCCATTCGGGTCCACCCCTACTTCCATGCTCCCCCCACTCCAGGACAAAGAAGTTGCCTGAATGTTTGAAATGTTTCCACAGGTTAACTTCATGGAGTGCTTTTTGCATTTGAAGAGAAAAAAAAAAAACCTTCATGAGGCCATTACCCTGACTACCATTCTCCTGTCCAATCTACCTTATCCAGTTGTACTTATTTATGGGGTACAGGGTGAGGTTTCATTTCTTGTGCATGATCTGTAATGACCGGGTGAGGGTCATTGACCTATGACCTTATGCGAACCTCACTTCTTCGGGCTGAGTACATTCAGGGTCTGTTACTGGCTGTTTGAAAATATACATTCGTCCACCACAATCACCCTACTGGCTCTGCAACATTGCAAGTTATTGCTCTGTTGCAACGGCACCCCTATTCCTCCTGGCGTCCCTCCCCACTCCAGCACCCTGCCCAGTGCTAGTCTAACTCTCTGCTTTTTTGAGACAAATTCTTCAGCTTCTCAATGAGCACATGTGGTATTTGTCTTTTTTTGTGCCTGACTTTTTTTACTTAATGGTGTCCCCCAGCTCCATCCATATTGCTGCAAAAGACACAGTTTCCTTCCTTTTCGTGGCTGGATAATGTGCCGTTGTGTAAGTAGACCATATTCTTTTCATCCCTTCATAAGAGCATAGCTTTAAACCAAGTGGTTAGGGGACACCTCACCAGGAAGGCATTGTTTGAGTCGAGGTGAAGGCGGGCACTGTAGAGGAAGCCTTGGGGCAGCCAGGACAGGCTGGCATGGTTGAGGAATCCCTCCGAGAAGGCAGATGGGACCATTCCAGCAGAGCTAAATCATGACCAGTTTTCTTACCAGTGTAAGGAAATAGGAACAATTCCCAGAAATGACTGAAACCTTCTTTGCCAAGTTCAGAGCCTCAGGAGGGAGGGGAGAGCTGGGTGAACAATGGGTACAGAGGGGACTCGTCCTGGCAGAGAATCGTCCTGGCAAACGAGAGTGGTGAGCAGAGCCTGCAGGGAGGAGGTGTGACCCTGGGGCAGCCGCCAGGCCAGGCAGGGAGGTGGCTGCCAAGGCTGAAGGCCCCCTGGGGAGCTGAAATCCTGCCCACCCAACCCCTTTTCCGGTCAGGCTCTTCCTGCAGCTCAAGCCTGAGCTTAAAAATCATATGAAGTGAAATGAACCAGACCCAGAAAGACAAATGCCACATGTCGTCACTCACATGTGGAAGCTTAAAAAGCTGATGTCCAAGAAGAGAGTACAACAGTCATTATTAAAGGCTAGGAAAGGGAGGGGCAGGAGGGACAGAGGGAGATTGGATGGTAGGGACCAAAATGTAGTTTAACAGAAGGAAAGGTGCTCATGTTCTACAGCACAGCAGAGCCACCACAGTCCACAAACACCCGTTATATATCTCATGAAGAACTAAGAGAGGAGTTTGAGGTTCCAAACACACACACACACACACACACACACACACACACACAGTGCATGTGTGTATATATATACATACTATATATAGTACATACAATATATAGCATATATAATATATATAATCTAGAACTATCATGCCATACCCCAGACAAATGTGCAATTACTATGTTTCAATCAAAAAGCAAAAAGAAAGCTTTCTAAAATCCTGCTTTCCTCACTGTCACGCATGCCCTGCCCCTCAAGTTGGTCTCAAATGTCATTCATGAATTACTTTGGGATTTGTGGAGTATCCGGTTCCCAGCTGATCTGAAAATCCTTGAGGAAGGGCCCAAACATCTGTCCTGCTCATGGCCCCGTCCTCAGAGCCCAGCAAGCCTGGGGCACCTTGTGGACACACTTTCTCTCTGTGCCTTGGAATCGGGGAAGATGCTGTCATTTCCCCCCAGGAAGTCCAGGAAGACATTTGTACTATTGGGAGAGAATCGGGTTTCCACAAATCTGTCAGGATCCTCTAGGGAGCACCTCAAACAAAGGAGGGCAGGGGAAGAGCAGCTGTCCTCTAGAAGAGAGGGCAGATTCCTGAAGACACGGCCATGGGTCTCTAGGTCCCTCTGGGTCTCAATGCAGCTTCCTCTGCCCTCCTAGGGTCCCCAAGCCTACTGCGAATCTCAGGAAAGCCAAGAGCTCTGCCCCAAACACCGGCTTGTAGACACGCCTGTAATTTTGGCTGTTTCTGTGGAAGAGTGGGGACTTAGGTTGCTTTGGCTGAAATTCCATATCACTTGCTCTTTAGCCCACTTTGGACAAGATCTTTAGCTCCCTGGAGCCTCGAGGTTCTTTCTGTACGATGGGCCTAATGATGTCAGGTTTTGCTCTCATTAGGTTGTTGGCTGATGACACCGTAGCCATGTGGAGGGCTTGGGGTGGCATGCAGCCAACAGCAAGAGCTCTTGATGCCATTGCTGAATCCCATCTGGGCTTCCTAGGGGTGCGCGGACCTGTTTGGGTCCCGTTTCAGTGGCCATCAAAGAGCAAGGAACAATTGTCAAATTGTTAAAACTCTTAACGATTCTGAGTTTGAATCCAGATTTCCCTTCCACTGGGCCTCGAGGCTGATCTCCATGCGGACTTGAGTTAGAGCTAAATGACGCTGCTTTACACGTCACTGCCCAGGAAGTCAGGGCCCTGTGCACTCAGGGAAGCAGGAAGGGTGGCTAGGATGGGGTGAGTTTGGTGGGAGGTGGGTCTCTGTAGACTCTGTGAAAGAGGAAGTTGTTCTGGACTCTTGGCCAAAGGTCTCTGGAGGTCTGTAACCTCCAGCCAACATTGTGTGGTTCATGAGTGGCCCCTCTGTGGGAACGAACTCCAGCAAGATCTACAGGTGATGTTCCCCAGATCTGTGCTATGGAGTGCTGTGATTGGGATCTAAAAAGGCGCCCAAAGGCCCATATGTAGAAGGCTTGGTCCCCAGCCTGTAGCTCTGTTGGAAGATGGTAAAACTTTTAGGTGCTGAGATGGAAGTCAGGTTACTGGGGAAAGCCCTTGAAGGGGACTTGGGAGCCCAGGCCTCCCCTCTCTCTCCGCATCTCCAGCCACCCTGACATGAGCAGACTTCCTCTGCCATGTACTCCTGCAGTGATGTACTGCACCGCCACAGGCCCAAAGCTGCAGGGCCAAGTGATCATGGACCAAAAGCATAAGCCAAAACAAACCTTCCTTCCTTTTAAGTTAATTATCTCAGGCATTTCCTCACAGCGATGGAAAGCTAACAGAGAATATTTTATGTGTGCTGTTATCTGCCTTTCCCAATAGAGGACTTGCTCATTCCTTTATGGGTCAGCTATGAGTTTCCAGGGAAGTGACAGAGATTGAACAGGAACCTGATGGAGGCTGGACAGAAGGGGTTCTCAACCTGGATGTGGGGTTAGGGAAGACAGAAGGCTTTCTGGAAGATTGTTCACTGAGCTGAGTTAGCAGAGGGGAAGAAGGGGAGGAATGGCTAAGGGGAAAAAACATTCCAGGCAGTAAGTGTGTGAACCCCGAAGTCAGAAACTGTAGTCACTCTATCTAGAAAGTTCACCCTTTCTGCCAACAGGATCTGACAGGCAGATGTCTTAGAAGTTTCTTAATGAATTAGTTTAAAAAGTACAGGAGAGCCATGTGTGGTGACTCAAGGCTGTTATCCCAGCACAGGAGGCTGAGGCAGGAGGATCACAAGTTCAAGGCCAGCCTAATAACTTAGCATGACCCCATCTCAAAATCAATGCTAAGTTTGATCACCAGCACTTCACCAACACACACACACACACACACAAACACACACACACAATGCTCCGAAGTGTCTTGGATTTCAGAGGTTTCTGGATCTGGGAAGTTGACATATACCTAATGCTGTTTCTTTTTTTTTTTTTTTTATTTTTTTTAGTTGTTGATGGATCTTTATTTTATTCATTTATTATTTATATGTGGTGCTGAGGCTCAAACCCAGTGCCTCACGCATGCTAGGCAAGCGCTCTACCACTGAGCTACAGCCCCAGCCCATAATGCTGTTTCTTATGGATGGCATCCAAGTCTAAATATGAAGTGCTTGTTTCAGACACACCTTATCCACTCAGCCTGAAGGTGGCTTTCTACAAGTTTTAGTGCACCTGTGTCTTGACTGTAACCTGTCACTCATGGACTTCTCCATTGTAGCGTTGTGTCAGGGTTCAAAAAGTCTCAGATTTTGGAGCATTTTAGATTTCCAGTCTTGGGATTAGGGATAATGAGCCTGTTCTTCTAGCTATTGTCTGTCTGTTTTGTAGACTGAATTATGGAACACTCCAGAGGGAAGGGACAGTTTTCCCTTCCTGGACCCTCCCTTGGTGGCAGGAACTGGGCTCTGGGGTCCCTTCTATTTGGCCACTAACACCATTTGTGATGGTGAAGTCCTCAAACGCCATCACCTCCCCAAGTCCCCACTTCTCATACCACCTCATTGGGGTATTAGGTCTTAATCTATGGATTGGGGGAGGGGACACAGCATGTCCCTTCATTCCCTCACTTAGTGGGTAACCACAAGACCACAATATCTTGTTGTGTATATTTTCTGGGTCTGGGGAATTTGTGTTTTCTGTTTTAATATTTTTGTTTGTTTTTTGTACCAGGGATTGAACCCAGGGGCACTTGACCACTGAGCCACATCCCCAGCTCTTTATTGAGACAGGGTCTCAATAAGTGGCTTACGGCCTCATTAAAATTGCTGAATCTGGCCTTGAACCTGCAATCCTCCTGCCTCGGCCTCTCCAGCTGCTAGGATTCTAGGCATGGCCACCAGGCACAGCCTCTAAGGGATCTCATTAAGCACATTGCTCTTTCCTCCTTTCCTTTCTTATTCAACAACACATCCTGAAATTCACTCCCCATAGCCCATAAAGACTGACTCTGTCTCCTCTTGCTCTCCCTAATCCCAGCTACTCCTGATGCTCAGGAAGGAGAATCTCAAGTTCAAGGTAAGCCTCAGCAATTTAGTAAGATCAAAGCTATGCTGTCTCATATGGATGTATGACCATTGAGCCCTTGAAATATAGCTATTAGATCTAGAAAGCTGAATTTATAATTTTGTTCAATTGTAATCTATTTTAATTTGAAAATGGATATTGAAGCCCACAATCAAAAAAATATTTAGGTAACAAGCTGGGCATGGTGGTGCATACCTGTAATCCCAGGGACTCAGGAGCCTGAGGCAGGAAACTATAAGTTAGGGGCCAGCTTGGGTCATTTAGCAAAAACTTGTCTCAAAAAAACAAAAAGCAAAAATTTTTAAGATAGGTGTGTAGATAGGTAGTACAGCACCCTTGAGTTCAATCCCCAGTGCTAAAAAAAAAATGTTTACATACAGTGGAAAAAGCTTGGATATGTTGACCTACTTTTTAGACTGTAAATTTCATGAAATTTAAATACACATGAAGTAATACTGATGAAAATTTAGTATCTGAATTAAGATGCATTGTAAATGTAAAATACACACTGAATTTTGAAGACTGAGTATGAAAGAATATAAAATATCTAATTACCACCCCCTTCTTTATCCATGGAGCATATATGCTCCAAGACTCCCAGTGGGTGTCTGAAACAGTATGCCACTGAAGCCTATGTAAATCAGTCACAGTGAGAGATTAACAACAATAACAATAAAATAGAACAATTCTAGCAATATACTGTTATTAAAATCATGAGAGACTGGGCTTGGTGGCACAAGCCTGCAATCTCAGCAACTCAGGAGGCTGAGGCAGGAGGAGCACAAGTTTAAGGCCAGCCTCAGCAACTTAGTGAGATCCTGTCTCAAAAATTAAAAAATAGAAAATGTCTGGGGTGTTTGTAGCTTGGTGGTAGAGTGCTCCTAGTTTCAATGCCCAATATTGCAAAGAAATAAAAAAATAAAAAAATAAAAGGTATAAATGTGGTCTTCCTCCCCTCTCCTTCTCTATTTCCCCCTCTCTCCCCCTCCTTCTCTTCCCCCTTCCTCCTTCGCCTTCCTCTTCCTCCTCCTCCTCCTCCTCCTTCTTCTTCTTCTTCTTCTTCTTCTTCTTCTTCTTCTTCTTCTTCTTCTTCTTCTTCTTCTTCTCTCTCTCTCTCTCTCTCTCTTTCTCTCTCTCTCTCTCTCTCTCTCTTTCCTTCTCTTACCCCCTTCTCTCTCAGGGTTACTTGAACACAAACATTATGATACCATGACAGTAGATCTGATAACTGAGAAAACTACAAAGTGAGTAACAGTAGGGTAGCATATACCCTATGGATACACTGAAAAAAGGGATAACCCAGGCCTCAAACAGAATGAATTGGAATGTGGTATAATTTCATTATGCTATCCAGAATAACACCCAATTTAAAATATACAAATTGTTTACTTCTGGCATTTTCCTTTAAATATTTTGGACCAGGCTTGACTATAGATAACTGAAACTGCCAAAAGTAAAGCCATGGATAAAAGACAACCACAATAATTTATTACATTGATTTTTCTGACAAAGTGATAGTATTTTTCAATATGTTGAGTTAAATAAGATACATAATTAAAATTAAATTTACACATTTCTTTTTACTTTGTAGTAAAAAAGTACTGATGTGTTTTCTAAGGAGTGTGTTCTGGAAAGATGAGAGTCATGAATATATAAGATGGACCACACACCAGAGCAAATATTTACCAGGAGCAATGACTGTCAATATTAGCCACGGGAGCTTGCCCTTGGTAACTCAGTAGTGCATTGTCCATTCTGGTGTTCTTGACATTTAAAGCTGGCTAGCTCTGTGGTGGGGCTGTCCTGTGCATTTTAAGATGGTGAGCAACATCCTGTCCTCCACCCACTTGATGCCAGTAACACTTCCTCCTTGAGTCATGGCAACCAGAAAGTTCTCCACACACCACCACAAGTATGACCCATATGCACACATACCATGGAGAACCGCAGCTCAGGCAAAGTAGGGTGCCTGGCCTCGCTGAAATCCCGACCTCTGAGATAGTCAGAATGAACTTACAAATAGGAAACTGAGGGTCTGAGAGGTTAGGTGACTTTCCCAAGGTTGCGCAGCAGGATTGAAACTCTGATCTTCCTGCCTACCCCCATCCCCACCCCATCCACTGTCCTGGCTACAGTGCCCACCACACTTTGGCTACAAAGTCCTAGGACATGCAATGTTCTAATGTCTGTGTGTGCAGGTCTCCAGAGAAAATGTCATCTGCCAGGTTCTCCTCTGGACACCTGGCCTGAAAACTTGTGGTGCCAGCACTTTCTGACCATGTGACTGTCACAGGGCTGGGGCCTTTCAGGAAACTGAAGCAATGTGAAGCACCCCCCGCCCCATTTCAAACCCTGATTCTGGCTATCAAGTCAGAAAGATTTTAGAACTGTGCTCACAGTATAACAGACAGGAGTTTATTGAAGGGATAGAAAAGGGGACAGGGACATTGTCAAAGGAAAGAGTGGGTCCCCTCAAAATAGAGACAGCATGCCTCTCTTGCACTCCAGTTTTATTGGGGGTCCCTGAGAAGATTCCAGAGAGTCCCACCCAGGCCTTCCTCTTAACTTTTGACTAGCAGCAAGATGACATTGGACTTTGAAGTCCCCACTACCATGACCACTCTAGGTCACCTTGGCCCATGATGACTGGTTCTAATTGGAACCTGTTCTTACAGATTTTGGGGTCAGTGGGAATCATCTCTCTGAATTCAGGATCTGGTCTGTGTAAGGGTCCCCAAAGTCCCCCCTCGCCCCACTCTGCTTCAAGGTTAGGTGGGTTCTTCTTACAGACATTATTTCGGGCCTGCATTTCTCTTGCAGATAACAAGTAGTTTGCTGAAAAGTGTGGCGTTTCCTGTCCATGGGGGCCGGGCAGGGCTGCAGGTAAACTGCTTCTTGGCAAAGAAAGCATGCAGGGGTCAGCACGGTGGCCCATTTTGTAGACTCATTCCCTTAACTTCATGTCCCTGACACTTGCTTCTGTTTGTCCTCTATCATGCCCACAGGCTCTAAGCCTCAAAATGAGTTTTCACTGGTCCTCCTTCCACTGCGTTCCCAGGAGTAGAGGCAGGAAGGGTTCAAGCCTTAAAAGTCTTGAAACTAAAGTCTGCTCCTTGCCTGTGAAACACATCCACCCACCCTAATTAGAATACGTTATGCTCCATGTATTCATAAGAGGCCAAAATACAGTCTACTGTCATGTATATCTAAGAAAAAAATATAAAATAAATAAAATTATCAAAACAAATTAGAATTATAAAAAGAAGAAGCCAGGTTAAAGGTGCAGTGTCCTAAGGTCTGTGTGAAACTGGGTCCACAGGCACAGCCCAAGGACGAAGCCTGCTCTAACTATCAATTCCCTGAGGTATTGTGGCAATAACAGCCATTTGTCATCTGATTGTCCCGCCCCCTGTCATTTCCTGTGACTCTCTCTGATGCACAGATTTTTGCCTGGCAGAAAGAACAAAGCGCTGAAGAAGATGGCCTTAGAGCCAAGCTTTTGTGAGAGGAGCTAACTTCCTAAGGGAAAAGGTTGGGAACCCCAATGAACTTTGAAACGCTAAGCTTCTTAGTATTTAGTAAAATATAGTTTTGGTGGCTGGGTACTTGGTTCAGTGGTAGAGTAATGGCCTAACATACACAAGGCCCTGGGTTCAATGCTCAGCACCCCCTGCCACACACACACACACACACACACACACACACACATAAATACAGATTCTTTGTGTTCTTGTGAAAATAGCCATATTGACTTTTCTGGATCCATAATAAAATCAATTATGTCAGTTGAAAAAAAATACATCCACTAAGAAGAGTGGGCCTACTATGTGCCAGGGAGACTTAACAACTTTACACAAAGCCACTCTATCCCACTCTATGAGGAGGAGTCTGCCTTACCCTCATTGGCAGATAAGGAGACTGAGGCTCAGAGAAATTGAATAACTTGTCCAAAGTCACACAGCTGGCAGACAGCCAAGTTAGATTTGAACCCTAGCATCTGACTTCAGAAGCCATAGTGTGTGTGCATGTGGCTGAGAGATGATATTTGTACATATTTATGGGGTACAACGTGATAGCTCAATATATATATGCAATGTGTAATGATCAAATTAGGGTAATAAGGATTTCCATCTCATAAAACATTAATCATTTCTATACCTTGTGAAATTTGGACTCTGCCTCAGGAGTTATTTGAAATAAACCATGGATGGCTGCAGACAGCAGTTTACTGCTGTGCTAACGGACTCCAGAAGTGACCCCTCCCACCTGCTTTGGTCCCCGTATCTCACCTCTTTTTCTCCCGACTCTCCCTTGGCCCTCCCAGTTCCTAGTGAGCCCCATTCCACTTGGTTCTAGGAGACCGACTTTTTAGTTTCCGCACATGGGTGGCATTTGTCTTGTGCATCTGGCTCACTGCTCTCTACATAATGACCTCCAAGAAATCATACTCTTAGCCACCTTGCTTACCTGGGGGCCCATCTGTGTGGCAAAAACCTCAGAATTTAGGGGGACAGGCCAGAGCCCTGGGGTCTTAAGGAACACAGACCTCAGTAGGTACTGAGCCACCTGCCCCCTCACTGCCCTCCCAGGAGGACAACAGACCAGCAGCTTTAGGACAATGGAGCAGCTCAGTTACTAATGCGGGCTCTTGGCAGGGTCCCCACATTCCCCAGGGGGGAGGGCAGCTACCGCGTTCCAGAGGGAGGACTTGGAGCTAAGATCTCCGCTCTGGTCTTTTGGGCTCTGGGTCTGGTTTTCCCAACACACTCACCCGTTGGATGTGGTGAGCTCACCCCAGTGTAGATAGATAG
Organism: Geosciurus inauris; assembly: GCA_004024805.1. Taxonomy (NCBI): domain Eukaryota; kingdom Metazoa; phylum Chordata; class Mammalia; order Rodentia; family Sciuridae; genus Geosciurus; species Geosciurus inauris. The sequence continues at coordinate 67,599 of PVHX01004450.1, read as the reverse complement.
CTCACCTAACCTGCCCAAGACCTGAGTTCAGTCTCCAGCCCCGCAGGAGAGAGAAGGAAATTGAAGAAAACATGTCTACACTCAAGGACAAAGTTCACCCCTGCCCTGCTGTGCTACATTTGGAAAGAGGATCTTAGCAATAAATTTTTAAAATGTTCTTTTTAAAACTGTTTGACCTGACAAATAATTGCACATCTGTATATGTTACCAAGAGATGTATGGATATATGTACACACTGTGGAACAATTAATCAAGCTAATTAAAACACGCATTGCTTTACCTACTTTTTTTTATGATTGAGAACATTTAAAATTTACTCTTTTAGCAATTACAAATATATGATGCAGTATTATTAACTGTGTTCGCCATACAGCGGAACAGATCATTCATCAGAATTCCTTCTAATACTTTTTGATGTCTAGAGTGACTGAGCTCCTGCGTGCTTTCTCGTTGGGGACCTCCTTGCTACAAAGGGACGTGTTTGTATGTTTCTGTCACTTGATGCCTGTGACCTTTGTACCTAGAACAATGTCCCCTGCACACGGTGGCTGCTTGGTAAGCCTTTGTTGCATGACAAAAACGAACTTGGTGGATGATGCTCAGTGAAATAAACCAGGCACGGAAGGATAAAAGCCATGTGCTGTCACTGAAGCTTGGAATCTAAGAGTTGAACTCAGAGAAGCGGAGAGGAAAGCCATGGGGACCAGGACAGGAGACGAGGGAGGGAAGGAGTGGGAGGCGTTGATGGAAGGGGACAAAGTTTCAGTGCAACAGAAAGAGTGAGCTTTGAAATCTATCACACAACAGACTGACATCAGTCAATAGAGATGTATTTCAAAATAACAAGAGAAAACACTTCAGATGTCTCATTATAAAAAAGTGATAGGAAAGATATGACAGGTTAAGGACCCTGATTTAATCATTGTAGATACATATATGAAAACATTACATTGTGCCCTATAAATGTGTACGATTGTGATTTGCCAATTAAAAATAATATTCATTTATACCAGACACAGTGGCACATGCCTGTTATCCCAGCAACTGGGAAGGCTGAAGCAGGAGGATTGCAAGTTCAAGGCCAGCCTCATCAATTTAGTGAGGCCCTCAGCAATTAAGTGAGACTGTCCCAAAACAAAAAATAAAAAGGGCTGGGGAGGTGGCTCAGTGGTAAAGTGCCCCTGGGTTCAATTCCCAGTAACAAAAATAAATAAATAAAATGATTTTAAAAATCACTCAGTGATAGAACACCCTTAAGTTCAATTCTCAGTACTGAAAAAACAGTACTCTTAATAATAATACTAATTTTTAAAACTTAATGTAGGGGTAGGGGGTGTAGCTCAGAGGAACAGCACTTGACTGGCATAAAAGCAAGTTCCTAGGTTCCATCCACAGCACTGCAAGGAAGGAAGGAAGGGAGGGAGGGAGTGAGGGAGGGAAGGAAATCAAATAATTAAGTGAATAAATAAATAAAATTCATTTAAACAATGATGCAAAGTAAAACGGCAAACCTGTAGAAGCAACTGAACTACTGAATTTTTTTAGTTGTATGAATAAATGGGTGAAGGGATGGATGGATGGATGGATGGATGAATGAATGGGTGGATGGATGTGTGGGTGGATGAATGGATGAATGGATGGGTGGATGGGTGGATGGGTGGGTGGGTGGATGGATGGGTGGATGGGTGGATGGCTGGGTGGGTGGATGGATGGGTGGATGGGTGGATGGCTGGGTGGGTGGATGGATGGGTGGATGGGTGGATGGCTGGGTGGGCGGGTGGGTGGGTGGATGAGTGTATGGATGAATGAACGGATGGATGGGTGGATGGATGGAGCTCACAGGCCTGATGCAGAGCAGATGTGAACACAGCAGGCCAGAGAGCCCAGCTGGGCAGAGAAGGATGTGGCATTGATATTCTGACACAGGGACCACATGAGCAGCTTCTCAAGTGGGTAGAGAGGGCTTCGCAGGGTCTTGTAGGTGGAACAGCTGTTTGCTGAGTGCCTGGAGGGAACAACGTGTCAGGAAGGGGAAACAGAAAGGATCAGCATTGGTACTGGACTTTGAGAAAGGATCACATGAACAGGAAGCATGTGTAAGAGAGCGAGTCCGGGAGTGTGTATAAGTTTGCTCCAGCTGCCACAACAAAATACCCAGATTGGGCAGCAGGGACTTTCTCATGATTCCAGAGACTGGAAGTTCAAGATCAAGGTGTGGACATGGTTCTGCGCACACTCTCTCCTTGCTTGCAGGCATCTTTGCACTGTGTCCACACCAGGCTATGTGGAGGAATCTCAGGTGTTTCCTCTTAGAAGGATGCCCGTCCTATCAGATGAGAGCCCCAGCCTTGTGACCTCATTTCACCTTGATAACCTTAGTTACCTCCCTAAAAGCCCTATTTCCAAATCCAGTTCAGGACCCCGAGGATGCCAAAATCCACGATGCTCAAGTCCCTTAGATAAAATGGAGCAATGTTTGCACAGAATCTGCGCCCATCTACCCTCAGACCTTGAACCATCTCCAGGTGACTTCCAGTGCCTAAGACACAGTGAGTCCCGTGACACATTGTTACACTCTGCTGTTGAGGGAATCGTGGCATGTTAATACGTGTTAATGCGTGCAATGTTTTTCCACATATTTTTGACCCACGGTTGGTTGAATTCGTGGGCAGAACCCACAGATACAGGAGGTCAAATACACAGTCCTATCAGAGGTCAGGGATTCAACTTGGGAATTTAGGGGAGGACACGAATCAGCCCATCACAGAGCAGGCATGAGGATACGAGGGTAGCAGAGGCCACCTTCTACAGACAGGATGGGACGTGATCTGCAGGGCCCCGTGCCAAAGGGAATCAGAACCCCTTGCCTTAAAAATTATTATGACTTGTAAGACTTTCAATTTTTTGTCAATTGTATCTCAAAGCTAGAAAGAGAAAGGGGTTGTTTGTTTGTTTCTTTTAAGAGACAATGAAGCATTAAACCACGCCAGTCCTGCCTACATGGTCTTGTTTACCACTAAGAACCAGAGTCGTCCTGGAGTCGTGAGGAACCGCGGACCGTGTTTAAGTCAGGCGGAGGGGCCAGACACCAGGATGCATGGAGATGGATCCCAGGGGAACTCAGGGATACAGGGGTTCAGCCCCCAGAGTGCCCTTCCTGAGCCCTCTTCCCCTCTCTCCGCTCCTCGTCCATCCTGCTGCAAGACTCCTCTGTTCCACCTGCCTGGAGCCTGCTCCTTCCCTCATCCCCACACCCTAACTCAAGTGAGGCCTCCCTGACACTCCAGCAACCTTGCCCTCCAGGATCTCTGCTCCCCATGCCTTTCTTCCCAAGGCCACCAAGGATCTCTTCTAGAATCCCAGGCTTACTTGGCTAGTGCTCTTTTTAAAATGCCCTAGCACCTGTCCTGAGCCTTCAGAATGAACAGAGAACTTTTCCTCCTGGCAAGCAGGGTTTCACTTACACCCTCCACCCCGCCCCCATCACACTCCTCATAGGAATCCTCACAGCTAAGCTGTCAGGAGACTGTGACCAGAACCTGGGCACATTTCACCCCTGATCCTCACCTGCTATGCAAGCCAGAGTAAGCAGCACAGCCTCTCTGTGCCTCAATTTGCCTCCACTAAAACAATGGTGTCAGGCTGGACGCGGTGGTGCACGCCTGTCATCCCAGCACTTTGGGAGGCTGAGGCAGGAGGATCCTGAGTTCAAAGCCAGCCTCAGCAATGGCGAGGCGCTAACCAACTCAGTGAGACCCTGTCTCTACATAAAACACAATATAGGACTGGAGATGTGGCTCAGTGGTTGAGTGCCCCTGAGTTCAATCCCCAGTACTAAAAAAAAAAAAAAAAAGAGTCAGTTCCTGGCTACCCCAAGTATGATCCTCAGACCAGCAACATCTGTATCACTTGGGAGCTTCTCAGAACTGCAGATTCTGAGATATGCAACAGAAAGAATTAGAATTTGCCAAAACCAGATCCCCAGGTGATTCACAGGCGCATGAAGTTTGAGAAGCTGTGGCCTACATCATGGGTTCCAGTAAGGGTTAAAGCACATCATGCCAAAGACTTTGCTAGATGAGCCAAATGCAGTGGTACATGCCCATAATGCCAGCCACCCAGGAGGCTGAGGCAGGAGGATCCCAGGGATGTAGCTCAGTGGTAGAGCATTTGCCTAGCATGCCCAAGACCCTGGCTTCAATACCAAGTACTGCCAAAAGAAAAAAAAATTGCTCTGAGCTTGGCCCGTAGTGAGTGCAAAATAAACAAATGTCAGCCACCTTGATTTCTGCCTTTCCACCAATTCCAGAATGTGGGATTAATCACATTTTCTGGGGAAAAAAATTCTGAACTATTTATTTTGGTGTTTAACAAAAGCTTCTCCCTAGTGCTTAATATAGCACTATGAGCTATTCTCAGAATTTTATAAATAGTTTCACTGCAACTTTAGGGGGTAATATTAAGATGCCATTTTACTGATAAGGAAATACGAGTTTTAAAAGGCTGAGCTGCCTGAGATCACACAGGGCTCCCCACAGAGCTCTGCTCTGTCTCCACAGGAAGATGGCCCAGGACACTGAATAAGTGCATGTTCTCCAACAGGCCTACATTCAAACAGGGGAACTGGCTGTGTGACATTGGCAACTACTCAACCTCTCTGTTCTCTCTCTGTCTCCCTCTGTCTCTCTCCTTCCCTCCCTTGCTTTGAGACAAAGCCTCTCTATGTTGCCCAGGCTGGCCCTGAACTCTCGGGCTCAAGAGATCCTCCTGCCTCAGCTTCCTGAGTAGCTGGGACTGCAGGCACGTGCCTCTATGGCCAGTATAACCTCTCTGTTCTTAAAACCAGCTATTGGTCAAACAGCTTTAAGAAATGTAGAGTTGGATGAGTTTGCTCACTCATTTCTTTCTTTTTTTTTTCCCTGCACCATGCCTAGGATGAAACTCAGGGTCTCACACACAGACCAGGCAAGTTACCCTGCCACTGAACTCCACCCACAGCCATTTGTGAAGTTTTAACCTGCATTCCAGTCCTCTAAGAGGGGGCTCCAGGGTTTCCCAGGGACTTTTCACCCTTCTTTCCATGCTCCTGAGGCAACATGGTTGGGTGAAGAAGGTCCATGTATCCGGACCCACTATACATTTATGGGCTCCTGAAAATGTATTAATTTCTTTCCAAATCAGCAGGGGAAAATGAATATAATTCAGCTTGAATTACTTTACAGTTGAATTACTTTACTTTGCGGTTGCAAAATGTAATTTAAATTTCTTCTTTCACAGGAAAAAAGCAAAAGTGACTATGGTCTATGCAAGTTACAATGCAGCCTGGAAAACGGGCTGGGGAGACGTCCTAACGCCTGCCGCTGAGCGGGCAGCCCACCCCACGTGCCCAGGGATACCTTCTTCCTGGGAATCTTCCTAGATTCCCAAGGAAGAGCCTCGTGGGGCCTGGGAACAGGCGAGGGGGCCCTTCCCAGCCCCGCCCGACTAGGGGATTAGGCGGGTCGTGCACATTCGATACCTGCCCGATCTCAGCCACTTGGCTGCTTGGCCCTAGGGAGAGGGTGACGGCCATGTCTGTGGGCTCAGCCAGGGATCTGGACTGAGGGCAAGGAGTGGCCCCGTGTCTTCCCGATGCCTGCCCTGCATGGCCTGCCCACGGCAGGGCCCCCCTGGAGGCCAGCAGAGGCTCCTGGTGCTGCTGGTGCTGAGCTACACACTTCCCACAGGTAAGGGGCTCCTTCAGGTCCTGGTCCTCTGGGGAGGAGAGCCACAGGTGCACCCGGACCCAGGCTCATCCTTGGCTGGCCTTAACTGACAACCCCACTGGGCCGCCCTTTCCAGGGACACCACCCACCTGTCACTTCTCCCTTGTCCCAAACACCTCTCCCAAGCATTGCACTCTCCCACTCCTTCTTCCCCTTTACCCTCACCGCATTCCACCGCTATTTGTTTGTCTATCCTCCTTTTGCCCTGTGAGCTCCCGAGGGACGTGGCTTGGCTTACTGAGGTGTCCACAGTACCTAGAACGGTGCCTGTTTGGGACACAGTAAACCCTCACTGAATAGCTATCTTGTAACTCGGTCCAGTCTGGCTGGAGAGGGGAGTGTGGTGGCCAACGGCTGACTTTGGGGGACCTGAATCTCATCTTCACCCCTCATTGGCTGTGACTCCCTAAGCCACCGACTTGGTCAATTTGGTGGACGTCAGTTTTCCTCATCTGTAAAATGGAAGGGACCATAACAATGCTGAGCTCATAGAGCATGTTGGGAGGAGTCCATGGGATCCTCCAGATCATGCTTGGCACTTTAACAGGCTCAAGCTGTTGCTAAAGAAGGAAGACTTCAGATGAATCTAGCAGAGTTTATTTGAATCAAAGATTGCCCCCGGGCAGCGCTTAGAAACAGGACAAATTCAGAGTGCCACCCACCTGCAGAAAGGCAGTATTTATAGACACAAAAGGGAAGGGATGCACGAACCGACGGAATTGGTCCCAGCGTAGCATTTGCCTAATATGGAAATGACGGGATCATCTGGCAGCCTGTGATTGGCTGAAGCTTGGCCACTGGGATTGAGGCTCCATTTGCTACAGGACTATACTCTTAAGTCAGGTTGCGTTTATTTACATACCAAACTTGGTTGCAGTTCACCATGTGCTATAGGCAGCTTTAAGCCAAATTTAATTAATTTGTAGGAAGTGGGAAAGGCACAGGTGCCTTGAGAGGCAAGGAAGGGACCTCTTTTGTGTGACACCAAAAGAAACCTTGTGGGAAGCGGTGGCCACTGCTCCAAGATGGCGCCCGGAGGATTGGCGGCACCGCTCTAGCTTCCTGTAAACAAGCCATTTGCTCATGCGCCCATTGTTACCAGGCAAGAGTTCCTATGAGGACCCTATGGCTGAGCGATACGTAGCCTGGAGTGATTGGTTGTGTGAGTGTATATAAGTTGGAGCATTTCCTACTTCGGGGCCTTTTTCTTGTATCCTAAGAAGTGTTTAGAGACCCGTTGAAGTGCTGCAAGAAGAACCTGGTGTGTCGTGTCTTCCTGCGGGCAGGGGACACGGCAAAACCTCATTTTTTTTGCAGACTCAAAGGAAGGTGGCATGTAGGATGCATGATCCCATGGGGATCTTAGCAATATTGGCAGGTCCCATGGCCCCATTTTGGAAGTTGGGGATAAAACAAGGCTCAAGGGACTCGGGATTTTCCGTGGGTGGTGCAGCAGGAGAGATGGGTCCAGTTCCCCTCAGAGCTACATTTTTTTAGACCCCCTTGGGAAGGCACCTCAGTCACGCAGTGGCCATTTATGAAGCCCCGGATAGGGAGGTTCTGCAGGCTTTGAGAACTTAGGGGGAACACAGGGACGCTCCCTGAGAAGAGACGGATTCCTGCCGTAACAACCTCCTGAGGGCTTCAACCACGGAGGTGTATGATCGCCGCCCCTATGGAGCTCGGAGCTGGAGATGGAGGCGTCGGCAGGGTTGGTTCAGACCTGTCCCGTGCCTCCTTCTGGAGGTCTGCTGGCCATCTATGGCATGCCCCGGCTGCCCCATCTCCACCCTCACCTTCACAAAGTGTTCTCCCTGTGTACACATCTGTGTCGCAACCTCTTTTATTTATAAGGATAGCAATAAAATGGGACTGGGGCCCACCCCGTCCAGTAAGAACTCAATTCCATCTGCAAGAACACGGTTTCCAAATAAGGTCTCCCCTTGAGAGGTGCTGGGGACGAGGACATCGCAGCAGGAAGCTGGGGAGGGGAAACGTCCAGTTCCCTGCGGGGATGGGGAAGCGCAGGGGCCCGCCTGAGCTAGGCCGGAAGTGGGTGCGGAAGGACCTCCCCCAGGAGGTGGAGCTTCTGCTGAGACCGGAAGGAGGCTCAGTGGACAGAGTGCGAGCGGCCTGGCCTGAGGCAGGGAGTTGCCAAATGTAAGTCCAAGGACCCTGAGCGAGGGGGGCTTGCCTGCTACTGCTCCCACCCCCACACGTAGAGGGATGGAAGGTGACAGAGAAAGGAACCCTAGTGTCGTGGTTCCCAGACTCCAGGACGAACCAGCATAGCCTAGAAGGCACTATGGCTGCTGGCTCGTCTGCTTTGTCTGGAGGAAGGTGTCCCTATCTGTTAAAACTGCTTTTAATTTCACTGTGGTAAGAACACTTTACACGAGATGTAACCTAGTGACAAATTTTTAGCTGTATCACCCATTTTTGTTGACTTCGCTTTGCTGTTTGTTATCACTGAAGCCATTTAAGGGTGTGATGTTGATCACAGATCTCCAGGGCTTATTCCTCTTGTTTTACTGAAACTTTATGCCCGTGGATTAGTAACTCCCCCATGGCCCTGCTCCCCTCAGCTCCTGGCATCCTCCGACCAACTCTTCCATCTTGAATACCTCCTTAAGTGGAGTCCTGCAATCTGGTCATCCTGCACCTGGCTTAATGCATAATGTCCCCTGGTTTATCCATCCTGTTGCACATGCAGAATTCCTTCATTTCTATGGCTGGATCACATCCCCTGAGTGTGGAGACTGCCTTTCCCCTTTCCATTCTTGCCTTGATGCTGGCTCATCTCGTTCCCACATCTTGGCAGTGTCTATAAATCAAGCTGCTGTGAATAGTGTGTGCAAATATTCCCACGTGGTCCTTATTTCAAATCTTTCAGGCACATTCCCAGAAGTGGAATTGCTGGATCGTAGGATGCTTCTGTTTTTAGTTGTTTGAGGACGCTTCATGCTGTTTCCTATAACCGCTGTACCATCTTCCGTGTTTCCTGTCCACTAACGGTGTACAGAGCTCCAGTTTCTCCCGGGCATCTTTTGTCTTTGTGATGAAGGCTGAGGCTGAGGCTGATGCTATTTTGGTGCTGGGGATGGAACCCAGGGCCTCGCCCATGCTTGGTGCATGCTCTACTGATGCCAGACACAGGAACTTGGACTTGGCGATGGTGGGCTAAGCACTGGTCAGGGAGTGGAGGCACAGGCAAGGGTTTCATTAGCTTCACTTGAGAAGGGGGACAGCACTGGGGAGAGTGTCAGGCTCTCAGAACAGAGGGAGAGTTAGTTTTACTCCCCATGAATGGATCCTTTGCTAGCGGGGCTGAAGTTTGGGAATGTTAGTTGACTTTAGGTACATTTCAAAGGTGTCTTTTTCCTCTGGGAGTGCTTTAACTCTGAGGCAGGCAGGCTGTTATGCCCAGGTCATGGAGTCCCCAAAGACCACCAGGGAGACTGAGGCACGTATGTAAAAGCAAAGAGCCTTTATTTGGACTTAAGCTTGGTCTCTCAGACTTCACCAATGGAGCAGGTCAGTGCAGAGAGCCCCGAACAATAGCTGAGCAGGTTTTTATAGGGGGAGGGGACAGGTGGTGGTAGTGGACATGACCTTTTGCATTACACAAGCACCAATTACAATCGTACAGCACCTATGGTGACAATAGTGACCATTCAGAGTTGGAGGTGTATCTGTAACATTTGGTGGGACCCAATCATGGCTTTTGGGAATTTTTTGAAAATGACCAACCACAAGGTGAGTTTAAGTGACCCACGTGGGGTTTAGGCAGACTCAGACCTCAGGAATGCCAGGTATGTGACTTTTAACCTCTTTGATTGTCTGCTGTGAGGGTGGTCCCAGAGTGGCTTCAGCCTTGAGCAATGTGTCTTTTCCCAGAACCAAAACTCAGGCCTACTAGTTTTTCTGGAGGGTCCAAAGCCTGTCATGGAGTTCAGTGTGGCTCGGGTCTTTCACAGGCAAGGTCAGTAGGTCATTCCGGAGCCAAAGGTGAGATTTTCACATGGAGGCTGCGTCCTGTATAAACATCTCTGCCTTGAGATTCAAGGAGCTGCTATAGCTATAGCTCTGTGTCCAGCATCTGGGACACATGGCATCCTAATGTTCTCTGCAAAGGACTTGTGTAACCCCACTCCTGTGTTCTTGCTGCTCTCCCAGCCCTGGTGGCCTCTCCCTTGGCATCTCTGTTGTATCTGTTAAAAGAAGACACAGGCGGGGAAACGGAAGGAAACACAAAGCATGGCTAAGGACAAGGGATGGCCAGGCACTGGCTGTCTTGATGGCCCCTCAACAGTTTTTGTGCTTTCTGTGGTCTTGTTCTCCAAGAGTCCTGGCAAGAACCTCCTGGTCCTGATGTTGCACCTGGTCTCTGAAGCTGATGAAATTGTTTAAGGGGATGGATCAAATGCAGACCAGGCTTTTAATAGCTAACTAGGAGTTAAGGGGTTGGGTTGGGGGCTAAGAAAAAAACTTGCACCATCTTTTAATGGCTGTCAGACCAAGATTTAAGGCATTTGCACTTTGTCCCAAAGGTGGCCTCTAACTGTCTCAGTACCACTAAGCTAGACTTTCAACCCCAAATGCTGGTTTTAGTGCTTAAAACACAGTTCATGCATGGGCCACTGTTTTAATTAGTTTGTTTGTTTTTTTAATCACTGTGACCCAAAGACCTGATGAGAACAATTAGAGGAGGAAGAGTTTGTTTTGGCGTATGGTTTCAGAGGTCTTGTTACTGCAAGCTCGGTCCTTGTCCCCTATGCCTATTTAATAATAAGGACATGGTTTTGACACAAAAGAAAAAAGAAAGTTTATTGCTTTGCTAGCAAAGGAGAAGCACAGGGGACTCTGTCCCAGAGAATGTGATTCTGTGCACCAGGGAGAACAGAGGGTCCTTAAAGAAGAGATTCATTCCAGGTGTTTCCTGTGGAAGGTAGGGGAGGATTCACAGGTTAATTTGGGAGACAGCCATTCCTTAGATCCTGCCATCCCTGAAGTCTGAATTACTTGGTCTCTGTGGTGGGCCTGTGCTCAGCCTAGGATGGGAAAAAGGTAATCCTGTTCCCCGCCCCCAGGTTAGGGAGGAGGAGAGGGAGAAGAGGAAAAGAAAGCTGAGCATTTATAACAAGCCTCAGTGGCAGAGCTGCAAGGGCTAAATTCCCAGTATGAGGGGACCACTGTTCCAGTCTCAGTCCACAGATGGCCATCTCCATGGCTCTGGGCCCGAGGTGAGGCAGAATATCACAGAAGAAGGGCTTGGGTGGGAGAAAGCCACTGAGGACATGACCACCAGGAAGCAGAGAGAGCGAGCTCTGCTCACCAGGGACAAAACAAACCCCAAAGGCACACCCTCAGTGACTGACCTCCTCCAGCCTATGGTTAATCCCTATCCGTGGATTAAGCTATCAGTTAGGTTACACATCTTGTAATTTAATTATTTCACTTCTGAGCTTTCTTGCATTATCTCACGCATGAGCTTTTGGGGTACCTCATATCGAAACCATAACAAATAGTAAGTATGGAGTGGGGCCTGGGAATTTTCATTTCTATTTAATTTAATTTTTAATTGTCTTTAATTTTGAGTATATTTATTTTTATTTACAAATATACATTTTTAAAATTTGTTTTTCATTTTAAATTTTCTATCATATTTTGCATATTTAGAAACCTGTATGCATTCCTTTCTGTTAGCTTATTATTTCTCCAAATTATAATTATTATATTTGTTAATTTATTTCTTGGCCTTGCTAGAAATGGAATCCAGGGCCTCATCAATGCTAGACAAGAGTTCTACCACTGAGCTATGTCCCCAGTCACAAACCTGCAATTTCCCCCCCCACTTGGGATTGAATCCAGGAGCATTTAACCACTGGGCCACATCCTCAGCCCTTTTTAATTTTTTTTATTTTGAGACAGGATCTCACTAAGTTGCTTAGGGTCTCTCTAAATTTCTGAGGATGGCTTGAACTTGCAGTCCTCCTACTTCAGACTCCTAGTCACTGGGATTACAGTGACTAGGAGTCACTGATTACACTGGGATTACACCATAGGGCTTTAATCTGCATTTCTAACAGGTTCCCAGGGATGCTGATTCAGCTGGTTCTGAGAAAACCCAGAGGGTGCCCTCCTTCAGCTTCCAGGTCTCATCTTGCTCACCTGAAAATCACCTGTTGGGGTGGGACAGGAAGTAGGGTTGGAGGTGTTGAAAGATTGAGTCACAGCAGGTGCGATGGCTCAAGCCTGTAATCCCAGCACTTAGGGAGGCTGAGACAGGAGAATCCCAAGTTCAAAGCCAGCCTCAGCAAGGGCGAGGCGCTAAGCGACCTTGTCTCTACATAAAACACAAAATAGGGCTGGGGATGTGGCTCAGTGGTCGAGTGCCCCTGAGTTCAATCTCCAGTACCAAAAAAAAAAAAAAAAAAAGAAAGATAGAGTCCTGAGTCCTACTCACTGACCACATTTTCAAGGTTGGCGCCTGGAGAAGCTACGATCAGTGCCTCAGTTTCCTCACCATTAAAATGGGTTTGTCACAGAGAGTTAGGGTTGGATTAGGATTAATCCAGACAGTGGCCCTCACTGTAGGGAACACAGTAGGGTGGGGGTGGAGCTTTTTAAAATACAAAGCCTGGTCCAACCTCTGCATTCCTTATTCAAAGTGGGGAGGGGGATGCAGCAGGGCATTTCTAACTGGTACACAGATGATGCAGGTGATTTGGGACATTCTTGGAAACCATGAGCTGAGGCTCAGGAAGGCTGGCAGAGGGATGCCTGGCACTTACCCGTCTTAGTGCTTGCAAGCATCCCTCAGGGATTCTTTTTTGTTGTTGTTCTACTTAGGTATACATAACAGCAGAATGCATTTGGATTCCTTGTACACAAATGAAGCACAACTTTTCATTTCGCTGGTCGTACATGATGTAGAGTCACACCACATGTGCAGTCGTACATATACCTAGGGTATTCCACCATCTTTCCTGCCCCCATGTCCCTCCTCTCCCCTCCCTGCTCTTTGACCAAAGTTCCTCCATTCTTCCCATGCCCCCTCCCCCATTATGGATCAGCATCCACTTATGAGAGAGAACATTCGGCCTTTGGTTTCTGGGGATTGGCTTACTTAGCATGATATTCTCCAACTCCATTCATTTACCTGCAAATGCCATAATTTTATTCTTTTATTGCTAAGTAATATTCCATGGTGTATATATACCAGTTTATTTACCCGTTCATCTATTGAAGGTCATCTAGGTTGGTTCCACAGTTTAGCTATTGTGAATTGTGGTGCTATAAACATTGATGTGGCTGCGTCACTTTAATATGCTGATTTGAAGTCCTTTGGGTATAGACTGAGGAGTGGGATGGCTGGGTCAAATGGTGGTTCCATTCCAAGTTTTCTAAGGAATCTCCATACTGCTTTCCAGAGTGGTTGCACAAATTTTCAGTGCCACCAGCAATGTTTGAGTATGCCTTTTTCTCCACATCCTTGCCAATGCTTGTTATTGCTTGTATTCTTGATAATTGCCATTCTGACTGTAGTGAGATGAAATCTTAGAGTAGTTTTGATTTGCATTTCTCTAATGGCTAGAGATGTTAAACATTTCTTCATATATTTGTTGATTGATTATATATCTTCTTCTGACAAGTGTCTGTTCGGCTCCTTAGCCCTCAGGGATTCTGAATCAGGCAGGCCTGCAGGATACACTCTGGGAAACTGTTGGGGGAAACTAACAGTGAGCAATCAGCCTGCACAGGAAGGACCACCTAAGCACAGGACTCGGGTAGCTGGCTGGCTGGGTGGTGGAGTCCAGGCCGCATTTATTCAAATGGCACCAGGCAAGATTAATTAGCCTTGACCTCACGTCCACTAGCATAGCTACCATGAAAAGAAAGACCCAAATAAGCATTGGTGAGGATGCAGAGTGGAGCCTGGCACACTGCGGGTGGGGCGTGAGCAGCACAGCCTCTGTGGGAAACGCTGGCAAGTATCTTCAAAATTACAAATGGAGTCGTCAGGACGGATGCAACCTGGAGAGAGAGCACTTGCCTCGCACGTGCCACGCCCTAGGTTTTATCCCCAGCACCACAGGTAGATTAGATAGATTAAAAATGGAGCCAGGCATGGTGGCGCACACCTGTAATCCCAGCAGCTCAGGAGGCTCAGAGCCAGCCTCAGCAACAGTGAGGCGCTAAGCAACTCAGTGAGACCCTGTCTCTACATAAAACACAAAATAGGGCTGGGGATGTGGCTCAGTGGTCCAGTGCCCCTGAGTTCAATCTCTGGTACCCCCGGCCCCCAAAAAAGTGGAATTTCCACATGGTCCAGCAGGTCCACATCTGGGTATATATGCATAATAATGTAAAGCACAGCCTCGAAGAGATATTTATATGCATAATTGTCCACATCAGTTTTATTCATCGTGGCCAAAAGATGGAGCAAAACAAATGTCTTTTTTTTTTTTTGTACTCAGGATTATACCCTAGGGGCACTTAACCACTGAGCAACATCATCAGTACTTTTTATTTTGAGACAGGGTCTCACTAAGTTGCTTAGGGCCTTGCTAAGTTGCTGGGGCTGGCCTCGAACTTGTGGTCCACCTGCCTTAGCCTCCAAGTTGCTCTGATTACAGGCATGTGCCACTGTGTCTTTTGATGGATGAATAGATAGATAACACAATGTGCTCCACCCATACCATGAAACATCATTCAGCCTTACAAAGGAAAGAGGTTCTGACCTGCTGTGCAGGGGATGAACCTGGAGGACATTATACGCAGTGAACTAAGCCAGTCACAAGAGCACAAATAGGGTCTGATTCCATCTGGATGAGTCACTAGTACTCAGTGTGAGAACGCTGCCTCAGATTCACAGAGACAGAGGAGAATGGTGGGGACCAGGTGGGAGGGGTGGGAGTCAGCACGTAATAGGGACAGAGTTTCAGTTGGGGAGGATGAACGTTCCGGAGATGGGTGGCGGTGATGGTTGCGTGGCAATGTGACTGTGCCCAGCGCCACTGAACCGTGCGTTGAAACAATGGCTAACATGGTTAATTTTATGCTGCATGTACTCTACTCCAAATATCATAAAAAGAAAAAGAAATTAGCCCGACGCTAGGATCTGTACTAAGCCTATCACCCTGTTTGTCCTGGCTGTGAGTTTCCAAAATAGGTGCTGACACATGTAACCCTAACTTTCCAAAAGGAAAACTCAGGCACAGAGAGATTGAGTGACTTACCTGGAGCCAGGCAGGATTTGATTAACAACAAAGCCTACGAAAATTGGAATAATAAACTGGACCCTGGGGCTCCCAAAACTCAGGCTGGCTGTGTAGATTAGGAAAGAAGTAGGAAGCAAATGCAGATGTTAAGGAAATATATTTAAAAACAAAAAGGTTCTAATTCAGGAAATCTCACCATGAACGTAGAAGACAGTGGGAGGGACTATTTTGTTATTGAATAAGCATCAGACTAGAATGTGGTGTCCATCACAGGCGGCCATTGAGGGGTTTCAAAGACAGGAAACTCTCCCACACCTGCCATAGCCAAGCCAGGAACCCTTTGCATTCATGCTAAGATAAACAGCACCAGCCCTTGGTGAGAGGGCTTGCCAGCACCATTTGTCACACATAGTTCACCCAGATCGGCCTGGCCAGGGACTGGCCGTGTTAGCTAATTGGCTTTATCCAGAGGAAAACAAATTTTTCATTATGACAGGAGGTAGTTTTGCAACTTGAACAAGGCACCCACTGAAATGCGCTCTTGCCCTCCCTCAGAAACCGGGATACAAAGAGAGCTCAGGCTCTGACTTTACATTTTATTTGTCTTTCCACAGACAAGCCCCCAGATGAAAGTCCAAGTGGGAAGAGAGTAAATATAAGAGCAGGGAGGGGGATTGCGGGTGGTTGGCTTTGTTTGGGGCATTTAGGGGCAGCAAGGCCTTCACAGGGTTGGGTCTGGCAGGGGGAGGGGGAGGAAGGAACTTGGCCTTGGTGCATCTGGATGCCATGGGCTCTCCTCCTGCAAAGCCAGTGAGCAGAACCAAAAGATAAATGAGCAGACAAAGATTATTGCCCACTGATAGTAAGGAGAGCACTGGAATCCACGGCAGGCAGCACTCTCCCAGAACAAAGGAAGGACCTGGACTTTACTGGGGGAGCCTGTCCATTCATACAGGAAAGTGCATGTAGGGGTCGGCACATTTCTGAGCATGCTCAGTTGCAGGTCATAAAGAGCATGTTCACAAGAGAGGCGGTGGACAGGAACGTTTTTTGAGCATGTTCAGTTCAATATTGGAAGGAGCCAACTTTAAGGTTGCTTAGAGTGACTGGGTGACCACGGCGGGTCCCTCTTAAGTTTCTCCAAGTGGTTTTAGCTGAAGCAGAGAGGACGGTTTTGCAGATGTTTTAATAGAGGCGCAGGCCTCTGAAGGTACCTGTGGGAGCTTGAGGCTGGATGCTGTGTGTGCTTACAATAGTTTCCCATTCTTCTGTTTATGCTCTTAGGCTCTTGCCCTCAGAATAAAATCCCAATGACCCGCAGGACCTAAGACCACTGGATTCCACTCTGCTGTCTTTCACCAACCTTTCTCTAACCCCCTTAGCCTATGCTGCTTTTCTGGACCTTTTCAAGCTGATTTATGCCACAGGGCCTTTGCACTTGCTTTTATTCTTCTAGCAAGTGCAAAATGTTCTCCCCACAGCTCTCCTCAAAGCTGTCTCCTTGGCGTTCCAGGTGCGATCAGCCCCTTTCAGAAAATAATAATACAGGAAATACCCTGTTTTAGAATATTTGGAGTATTTAAATATCTGAAATTACCTTGTTTAAGTAAATATTACATGTCCCCCATTTTACTGTATGTTCCATGAGGGTGGTGAGATGCAAGGTATTGAATGGAACCCATCTGGTGCCAGACAGCACAGGTTCAAGTCGCAGCTCAGCTGTATGACTTAGGGCCTCTCTTACCCTCTGTTTCCTCCTCTGAAAAACAGGGGAAATAGAAGGGTTATATAAGAATTAAATAAACAACTTCTTGAATAAACAAGAACACCAGAATAGGGACTGTTTAAGTGTTTGCTGTTTGCACTGTGGTGATAATTATAGTAATAACGATAATCACTATAATCCTTGGTTGCTAGCATAGAATTTGGCCTGTTAAATACTCAGTAGAAATTTATCAGATGGATGGACAGAGGGATGGCAAAGTTTTCAGCAGAGACATCCAGAGCCCTCTTCCATCTCATATCAAAACCAGGGAGCCTGGCTGGAGAAAAGAAAACCGAACCAGCTGCTCCTTCCACATTGTCAGCCCCAGCTTCCAAGTCTCCAGACTTCAGAGCTCAGAGCTCAAATGTCAGAAGAAACAGAAGTGAGGTGCCTCAGCATGGTCCCGTCTCTTTGAGGAGCTAGAATCTTGAAAGCCACGTTGGAACCCGCCCCAGGTGACTCAGCCCTCCGCAGGGGGCGGGGGAGCACAGCTCTGGGCTCAGCGCCAGAAAACGGCCATCTCCAAACCGGCGTTCACTCTCACTCACAGTTTTGCAACCCTCTGAGTTTTTTGGGGGTGGGGATTCTCCGCGCAGTGCAAAGCCCCCTCCCCACCAGCCCGCCTCCGGGGGCTACTTTCCCTGGTCTCAGGCAGGATGTGATCTGGAGGCTGCCCGGCAGGGCCTGTCAGCCAGCCGTCTGTAACTACAGCCTCCAGCGCCCCAGGCTCAGGTGTCAGTGAAGAGGGACAGAAAGCACTGAGCTGCAGGCCTGCTGCCCGCCTCCCTGGGCTCCTTGGGGCTCATGGGATGGGCGGAGGGGAGGGAAAAGGAAGAAAGAAGAGGGAACATGGAGGGCAATGAAAATACTAACGGACACACAGGAAGAGTTAGACTGGGGAGAGAGAGCAGAGAGAGAGGGATGCCCAGGCAGAAGAGGGTGTAGGACAAGGGAGAGAAAGAGGGAAAAGAACAGCGAGAGGGAGGGGTGCGGGAGGTGGCTGCTGACCTGGTCTTCACCCCCGTGCCACTGGTACGCCTTTCACAAAACATGGACACAAAGTGAATGTTCGCTGACCAGCCGCCCACGTTACTGAAGCCAGCGGCTCTCCAGCACGGCTGCCCTCAAAACCTCGCACCATTGAACTGGGACAGTCGGTGCAGAGGGCTCCACTAGTGTGCAGGCGGCCTGGGCTCCAAACCAGCCACACACACACACAACACCAGGACTTCACCCCCAATTGATATTTGATTAGAAAGCTGCTTTGGAAGATCTTACGGCTCGGCCAGGACTGAAAACCATTCCTTGTAGTCCAGAGTTCCCAAATGAGGGTCCCGGGACCCATTCAGGCCCACAAATGTGTGGGTTTTGTTGCAGTTTTTAAAAGTCTGCTTCCTTTGTAGGATTTAAAAACCTCATTGTTCATAAAAGATCCAGCTTTTATCAGAAGGTTGAAGCTCTAGACTCCCTTGGCCCCACACCCCAGCGGAGGCCAAGCAGCCGCCATCAGTAGTGCAGAGGGACCCCTCCTGCTCCCCCAGCCCCCACCACGCCCTCCTGCCTCAAGGCTGAGTCAGAGCACCCACGTGCCCTGTCCTGGCACACAGGGGAAAGCAAAATACTCCAATATGCTCCAGTATTCTCCCAGTCAAGTGGGAAGTAGAGACAAGAAAGAAGCTTCTGCCACCTCTTGAGCACACGAGAAATAGCCAGCCCTGGCCCAGCAGGTGCTAAACCCACAGTCAACTGCATGCAGAAAAATATTCTGAAAGAAATTTTAACAATACAACTATATAAATAATACAAATAACAAAACAACTATTCACATGATGTATCCATTGTATTAGGTATTCTAAGTCACCTGCAGTGGGGGATCAAAAGTATCTCTGAGGTCATGTGTAGTCTGTGCAAATCTGACGCCTCACCCCCAGGTGCTACTCATCAGACACCAGCTTCGTGGCTAGCTATTTACATTTAAATTGATAAGAATTAAATAAAGTGGAGTTCTTCAGCCATGCTAATACTATGTACAAATACACCAGCTTTTGTTGCCACATTCCAGAAGCTCAACAGATGCACGTGGCCAATGGCTACCATGTTGGAAGGCACGAAACATCCTTAGCTGCAGAAATGTCCAGTTATCCACTGGGCCCTGAGGCTCTGCAGAGAGACTTGCAGTGAAAACTCTGACCTGCCACTCTCCAGCTGCAGGATCTCGGACAGGTTATTCTACATCTCCTCACTTCAGCTGCTCCATCTACAAAATGGGTTTGACAATAATATTGACTGACAGTGACAGGTGACTGCAAGGATTCCATGACTTAGCATGTGCCATCTATGTAGAGCAGGGACGGGCACATGATGAAATTTTGTTACCATAATAGTAAGCCTTCAATGTTATCTTTTTTCGTTTTTTGGGGGGTTTTTTTGTTGGTTTTTTTTTTTTTTTTGGGTACCGGGGATTGAACTCAGGGGCACTCGACCACTGAGCCACATCCCCAGCCCTATTTTGTGTTTTATGTACAGACAGGGTCTCACTGAGTTGCTTAGCGCCTCGCCATTGCTGAGGCTGGCTTTGAACTCACGATTCTCCTGCCTCAGCCTCTCAATGTTATCTTGTACTATTAATGCCATCATATATTCATATAGCATTATCAACAATATCATATAGCATTAACATCTAACATTATAATAAGACTTTATTGTTTACATTGCATTATTAATGCTCTCATACTAACATGATTATATTATTAATATACTAGCATTAACATCTATTATGAACATTATTATTTATTTTACTATGATACATAGTTCCCCTTCATCTGAAGAGATGTTTTCCAAGACCTCAGTGAATGCTTGAAACCACAGATAGTATCAAACCTACAATACTGTTTTTCCTATATGCTCGGCAGCATTGCTATATAGTAGTAGTTAATCTGTCCTTCCAGGTTTTATGTCCTGGTGCCCTCTTTTAATTTCCATTCTTGCACTTTGGGTTCATAATTAAGTAAAATAGGGTTATTTGAACACACACTGCAATACTATGAAGATCAATCAATAGGATGGCTACTGAGAGACTAATGTGTGGGCAGCATATACAACATGGATATGCTGGAGAAAGGAATGATTCACATCCTGGGCAGGATGGAACGGGATGGTGTGAGAGTTCAACATACCACTCAGAAGAGTGCTCAATTTAAAATTTATGAATTATTTATTTCTGGGATTCTCTAGAATGTTTTATGGTCCCAATCAACCATGTGTAACCAAAGCTGTGGAAGGTGTAGCTACAAATAAGGGAAACTATTGTAATTATTATTATTATTATTATTATTATTATTATTATTATTATTACTACTACTACTACTACTACCATGCCTCCCTGGATCAGACAAGCTTCCACTCCCCTCGATCTTCATTCATTAGATGCACATTATCCATTCATACTACATGTGGGGAAACTGAATCTCACAGTTTTGTCACTGGTTAAAGGTCAATATCATTCAAGAGGCAAAACTGGAACATGGTCCAAGGTTGCTAATTCCAATGCACATGCTGGTCCACTCAATCCTGAGCTCTCTGGAGGCAGAAGCATGAGGAAAGGAGCTGGGGTAGACCTCACAGGGTGTGTCTGGCATGTGATACACTGGCCAGTTTTGCTGGAATGCTGGATATGTGGAAGGGAGAGATTTTGTGGGAGAAGGTGGAAAATGAGGCTAGAAAAAAGTATAGGGGCCAGGCAGACCCTGAGAAGCCACCTGAGGATTTGGATAGTTGGAATTTGGCCCTTTATTTAAGAATCCGTGGAGAACCCCCTACTTGGGAGGCTGAGGAAGGAGGATCACTAGTTCAAAGCCATCCTGAGCAATTTAGTGAGATGCTGTCTCAAAATAAACTAAAAAGGGCTCAGTGGTAGAGCTCAGTGGTGGAGTGCCCTGCGTTTAAGCCCCATTATTAGAGGGGGAAAGAAGCATCTGATCAGCACGAGCTTACCCCTTAGCTCATAGAGTAAAAATAGCAGCCCTCATCTACGGAGTACAAACAGTTTGCTGAGCCCCATGCCTGTGGTTCTTCTCATGGGGTCCCCACAAGAAAATTTTAAGATTGTGTTGTATTCCCATTTTACAGATGAGGAAATGGAGCCTCAGAGAAGCCCACACAGCT
Source organism: Geosciurus inauris (assembly GCA_004024805.1). Classification (NCBI taxonomy): domain Eukaryota; kingdom Metazoa; phylum Chordata; class Mammalia; order Rodentia; family Sciuridae; genus Geosciurus; species Geosciurus inauris. The sequence continues at coordinate 46,681 of PVHX01004450.1, read as the reverse complement.
GGCTTGTTGATGGTAGAATCAGGGCTTGCATTTCAATGCCAGGGAACTATTTCGTCTGTTAATCCAGGAAGACATTTTAATAGGGGAAGGTCTTATGTTGGTGGCCAATCTTGGTGCTGGCAATAGCCATTTTCTCTAGAAACATTTGCCAAACAAGGATGTCGTGTGAGTCCGTTTTCCATCACTATAACAAATACCTCTAATGACCAATTTATAAAGAGGAAAGGTATATTTAGTCTCACATTTTGAGAGGTTTCAGTCTAGGATCGGTTATACCATTGCTTCAGGCCAGTGGTGGCACATCATGGAGCCTGTGGCCAAGCAGACACTCACCTAATGACTGAGAAAAACAATGGAGACTTCATGCCCCCAATGACATATAGACCTCTTGCTCGGTCCCAACTTTGGAAGCCCCCCCCATCACCTCCTAATAGCTCCACCCTAGAGACCAAGCCTTTACCACGTGCCCCTTTGAGGATTCTTAAACAGACATGGAGGTGCTTTGGGTTTCTGAAGCTTCCAAAGATATGTGACACCACCCAGGTCTGATCATGGCCATAGGTGGAATGGTCTCTTCCTTCTCTTCCTCCCAGACAGCTCACTGAGAGAAATTCTTGGAGGTTGTTTGGGAATTCACTTGTTTATATGTGCAGAAGTACTTAGATTAGAGCTGTCTCATAGTTAGTGCTCAAAAAGGGCTACCATTGTTGGTGATGTCAGTCACGCTGCAATTATCACTATCGCTGTCCTCAGAAAGGTAATGAAGCCAGCCCTGATTTCAGAAGACTGAGGAAGGAGAAAGTAGTAAAGAATCCATTATATTATGAAGAGGGTGAGATATAAAACCTTTGAAGGGGGCATGGACCCTGCTTCCTAAAATATCCTGTGATATGCTGGGCATGGTGGCCCACACCTGTAACCCCAGGGACTCAGGAGACTGAGGCAGGAAGATCACAAGTTAGAGGCCAGCCTCAGTAATTTAGCAAGACCCTGTCCCAAAATAAAAAGGGCTGGGATGTGGTTCAGTGGTTAAGCATGCCTGGGTTTAATCACTGATACAAAAAAAAAAAATTCTGTGATGGTTAAAGAGTAGAATCAACTTCTCATGGTGGGAAAAATGTACAAGGTAAAGGGTTTTGTTTGAAGGGATTATAAAAAGAACCTTAAGTTCTGCAGTATGTGTCATCTCGCGCATTTGTTTGCATTTTTTAAGGGAAAGGGAAGTATGGTTTTTATGGTTCCCATAACCCCTTCACGATCTCCCCCCACAGAGCTTCAGTGACCTTCGTTCACTCAGTCACTCAGATGATGTCTATTAATTACGATGTGGTCAGGAGAGACCCAGAGGTCAGCGTAAGAATCCATACGGCCACAGTGGTTAATGACCATAGGAAGCCTTATAATTAATGGTCACATTTAGACAAGAATCATGGCAGCGGTTCATTCAGCTGCCCGTTGGGTATTTACTCTGTGACATCACATGCTCAGAGTCTTACATTCATAATCCCTCTTAATCCTCTCAACATCCCTGTGAGATCAGAATTTCTATTTGTGTATGTTTCCCTTTATGTCTGTTTGTTGAGGAAACCAAGGCCCAGAGCATTAAGCAACTTGCCCAAGAAAACATAGCCAGTAGGTAACAGGTGGGGCTCTGGGGAGGGGCTGCGGCCATTGAACCGGGGTGCTCTAAAGCTGCGCCACACTCGAGCCCTTTTAAATTTTATTTTGAGACAGGGTCTCGCCAAGTCACCCAGGCTAACCTCGCACTTGCCAGTCTCCTGCCTCAGCCTCTCAAGTCCCTGGAAGGACAGGTGTGCACCACTATGCCTGGCCAATGGCTAATGACAGGTTTCCATGGAAGGAGAGAGGAGCAGGGCTAACACCTGGGGGAGTGGGAGGGTGGATCTGGAGAGAGGGGAAGAGAGAAGACCAGAGCGAAGGGTTGAAGCAAAAGTCCCTTCCCACTTCATGAGCATTTATTGAGCACCTACTATGACAAAAGAGGAAGTAGACAATACAGGTTCTGGGTGGGTTGGGGCAGTCCTTGAAGAGTGCAGATATTTGGTGGAAGGATGTTCCAGGCAGTGGAACAGCAAGTGCTTGGGCCCCGAGGAATAAGTTTGAAAAACAGCAAAGAGACTAGAGTGGTTAAGACAGAGCGACAGAGGGAGAGAAGGAATCAGGGAAGGCCCAGGAGGCTGAGGCCATGGATCCTGCAGGTCATAGTAAAGAATGGACCTTTTACTCTGTCCTAAATGCAGGGGCACCAAAGGACTTGAAGCTTTGGTTCATTGTGCTCTGATTGTTGTTTCACAACCTCCTCTGACTTCTGCCTGGAGAACAGACTTCAAGGGGGACAGAGAAAGAAGCAGAGACCAGGAGCAGGGCTCCCGTGAAAAGATAATACTAGTGGATAGTGATGGTGATCAGAGCAGGGAGACATGGGGAGTGGGCAGTGTGCCCTTAGGTCCCAGGGACCTTGCAGGATTTACTGATGTTGGGCTGTTAAACAAAGGGGTGGGGACATGAAGCCCCAGGGACCCAGGGGGTTCCCATGGATAAGAAGGGAAATCCAGGGAGCCCCCCAGGAAGATCTCTAAGTTCCTTTGGGGATAATCAGCAGCCACAGCATCCCGAGGGGTGGGTGAGATATGCTCAAGACCATAACCCTAATAACAGATGCTCCAAAGATGAATGTATTCATTGGGGAGTTTGGCGATGCCCTGGGGCTTTGCCTGGCAGAGTAAACCATGTGCATATTCAAGAAGGTCGAGGCAGGGGGAGGCTTCTCCAGGCAAAGTGGGGGGGGGGGGGGATCCGTTATCCCTGGCTGCAGGATCAGTGAAGGGAGGCATCCGTCTGAGGCCACCCAGGCAGTGGCTGGACAGGTACCCTAGCAACACTCTTGAATTCAACGCCTGACCCAACAGAAATGATGTGAGGTGACACCGTTTATTATTTTAAGCAAAACAACCACCAGCATCTGTGATCTCTTCTGGCTTTATGGTTTGGCTGGGCTCCGGTGGGAATTGCTTCTGTTCCTGCAGCGCTGGCCAGGGCCGTTATTTGAAGGCCCAGAGGACCAGGACCTTCATGAAGGAGAGTCCCCTGCCTGGAGCTGGTGCTGGGTGCTGGCCGGGAGCTCAGCTGGGACTGTTGGCCAGAGCTCCCGATCCTCCTCCACGGGGTCTCTCCACACAGCATGGCAGGACTCCTAAAGGGCCGATTTCAAGCGCCCTGAAAAGGAAAACCGCCCACGTCTTAGGGTTTAGCTCCAGAAGTCCTATGATACTGCGTCTGCTATGTTCTAAATGGGTCCCAGGAAGTCCTGAGGCTGGGCCCATATTCAAGGAGAGGGAAAGCAGGTTCCACTCCTCTGTGGAAGGAAGAACCTGTGGCCTTGCTGAGCCTAGAGCACCTGGCCATTGTCACCCTTCATAAAACCAGCAAAACCCCCTCATGTCACCTGACACGGGTCCATGCGGAATCATGCTGCAGGCTGTTCCTTGGCTGACACTTGGCTTCTCGGAATCTTAGAATACAAGGGTCTTATGTTTGCCAGTCTTTTATTCTGGCACTGATGAAGGGTGACAAGGTAGACGGGTAGGTTTGGTCATTTCAGCGAGGGGTCTGGTTCAGGTCACGTGTTCTTTGGAAGTGATGCAGCTGCCAGGGTCAAGGGCCAGTGTGTGTGTCCGAGTGGGTGGGCGCGGGTGGCGCAAGGTTCATGTGGATCCAGTTCCGCCGTGAGGAGCACAGGGCGGGGGAGGGTCTGTGAGTGGCCACCTCTGGGGAGCGGGTAGATCTGAGTGTGAGCAGCCTGGCCATGGGCCAGTCACTCCAGGGACAGGGGAGCTAGGCTGTTCGATCTTCTTCCTGGGAGGCGGTCCCCTCACGTCGCCAGAAATGGCCAACTGTCAGTCCCTGTCACCCGAACTGGCTGAGAGCCCTGTGGCCACAGGCAGGCGTTCCCAGCAGCTGGGAGGTGGCCTCGGTTTTGTCCCTAGAGCTACACTCAGAGAGAGAGAATGAGTTTCGTTTACTTGAAACCCAACCATCCAGAACACAATTATATTTTGTTCCACGCCTTACTTTTTTCTTCTTCTTCTTTGACTTGATGCTCACAAATATTTCCCTCTTGCTCGTGTGATGGGCTGTGCCTGAGGAAGACAGGAATCCACCCCGGATGGGAATCTGGAGAGGACAGAGAGGCAGGTCCTAACACATTGCTAACTCGCCCAGTGCAGACCATGGTGCGAGGTGCCCTTCTGGGCTGTGTTTGTGTGTGTGATCCTCAGCTATCCCTTGCACAGATTCCCCTGACTGATACAGGAAAGATAGAAGGAGTCATGACAGTGGTGTAGCCAGGTGGCTAAGGTAACTGGTTTAGGAGCTTTGTGTTCTGGATTCCTGTCTCAGCTCCACTCAGGAGCTGTGTTACACTGTGAAGTTACTTGGCCTCTCTGTGGCTCAATTTCCTCCTCTATAAAATGAAGGAAAATATGGTAAAGCACCATCCAGTAGAAATATAACACGAGCCACATGTGTAATTTTAATTTTTCTAATAGCTACATTTTAAGAAAAGATTAAAAAGAAACAGGGGAAGCTGGGTAGCATGGCATACACCCTTAATCCTGGCTGTTTGTGCAGTTGAGTCAGGAAGATCACAAGTCTGAGGCCAGGCTGGGCAAATTAACAAGACCGACCGTGGCTCAAAATTTTTTAAAATAAACAAACATAAAGGAGTGGGATGTACCTCAGTGGTAGTGTGCCCCTGGGTGTAATCCACAGTACCACAAATAAATAGGTGAAATAATAATGATAATAATAACAATTATTATTATTATTATCATCATTATTATTATTTGGTACTAGGGATTGAACCCAAGGGCACTTAGCCACTGAGCCACATCCCCAGCCCTTTATTATATTTTATTTAGAGACAGGGTCTCCCTGAGTTGCTTGGCAGCTTGGGTCTGTACCATAATTTGGATCACGGCCTGGTGAGCTTGGGCAAGTTCTTGTTTAGCCTCTGGGAGCCTCAGTCTCCCCATCCATAAGGCAAAAGGAAGTCAATATAGGGTCATGTGAAAGTAAATAAGTAAGTTCCTGGCATATGGGAGCTGCTGGAAAGTTCTGGACCGTCACTGTGGCAGGAACAGTTCCAGTCCCCTCGTGCACCCCTGCAGAGCCTACGGGTGTCTTCTGATTGGCCCGAGGCCGATGCTTCCTCCCTGGTTTTTTCTCAAGGCGGCCGCCAAGGCGGACTCCACAGGCACAGACCGCAGGGCTCCAACAGGAAAGAGCTCAGGCCCAGGGCCTCCTTTGCAGTATGAATTCCCATGTCCCTCCAACTCTTTCATGAAGTGACCACTGCCTGTCCCGAACCCCTACGGGGAAGTCCTCTTCTCCTCTTGGTTCCCATGCTTACTTACCTGACCTCCACCCCGCTCTGGCCCTCCCCCATCTTCTCCAGGACTATTCCATGGAGATCTTCAAAATTAACTTCACTTAAGAAAGGCAGGTGACCTTGGTCTCAGGGTAATCATCCCCACTGAGACAGAAAACAAAATGCAGACTGTTTCAGGGCTTGGGGTACAACTTGAGAACTGATTTGAAATCCAATTCTGCCACTCACAAGCTGTGTGACCCTAGGAGAAATTGGTTGACCTCTCTGGGACTCAGTTTTCTTCTTTCTAAAGGAAAGGCTGCTCATTCTTCATAGGCTTGTTAGGAAAATTGAACTGACTGCTTCAGACAGAATATTTAACAGCACAAAACTCAGAGTCAGGGCTTAAGAAATACTCATGATAGTTACCACCCCACACCACGAGCGTCAAATTTCCTGGTGGCCCATTCATATTTACCACCATTATCCTTCTTGCCTTTCCTTTCTCCTCAATCATATATGGGCCCAAAATAGGTGGCATTCTAAACACTGAGGCCAAGATACTTGGGTTTGGAGCAGCATTCACCTCTAAGGGGAGCCTGGGTTTCTGCCCAAATTGTCTTCCTGGTATTACGTATGGATGGTTCCCCTCACACCCTCCACCCTTACCCCAACAGAGTCACACAACATTTTTCTGGCCTTTATCACCACATTGTTATTCTTAACTGACACGTAATAATTATACATATTGTGTTAGTCAGCTTTCCATCACCATAATACAATATCTGAGATAATCAGCTTAGAAAAGGTTTATTTTCACTGACAGTTTGGAGATGCTAGTCTTTGAGCCACTGGCCCCGTTGTTTGGGCCTGTGGCAAGGCAGCATGTCATTGGGGGACAGGCAAGGGGAGAGCAGAGCAGAACTGCTGCCATCATGGCCAGAAAGGAAAAGAGGAAGGGGCTGGAGTCCCACAACCCCTCCAAGGGCACATCCCAGTGACCAAAGACCTCCCAGAGGCCCCCACTCCTAAAGTGACACAACCCTCCCACCTGGGGTCCAAGGCTTTGAAACACGGGCCCTTAGGGGACATTCAGCAAACTCTAGCAAGGTTATAGAGCACACCATGAAGTGCTAACACCTGGATATGACGTGTGATGGTCAGATCTGAAGACCTTGCGTATCCGTCACCTCAAACACTGACCATTTCTTTGCAGTGAGAACGTTCAAAATCCTCCCTTCTAGCTATTTTGAACCCACGACCTGTTCACGCTGGTCATCCTGCTGCGGAGTGGGCGGCTAGAACTTACTCCGCTCCTGGGAAGTCGGTACCCATTGTCTGCCTTTTATCTGGAGCCACAAGGTTCTAGGAATTCTTGCCCCCTCCCTTGTCCCCAGCTTCTTCCCTTTGTTTGAGAAATGCTCTCTGAGCAGCCGCTGTGTGGCCAGCCCCAGGCTCAATGCTGAGGGTGAGACAGGACACGGTCATGGACAGACAGACAAGCACATCATGAGGCTGAGGGCCACCATGGTGGGGACTCAGCGGGCACTCCCAGTCAGCACTGTGTGCTGTGACCATGGATCTGAAGTGCTGGACATAGGGATAGTCCCCATGGTGGAAAAGACAGAGCGACAGCATGAGGCTTAGCATGTTACTCAGAACGGGGCATGATTTAAAATGCATGAGCTGTTTGTTTTCCTTTTAATATACTTGGACCGTGGTTGACTTTGGGTAACCTACACCACACAAAGCAAAACTGCAGATCAGCAAAGGACCGCCACCCCTGGGCACAAAGGCATGATCAGATTCCCAGCACCCACATTGACTCGAAACCGTGGGGTACTGATTCTGAACCTCAGGATATAGAAAGAGGAAAGGAGGAGTTAGAGGTGTGGATGTGTGAGTGTCCCCAAGGTCATTTAAGCTATGCAGTGACCAAGTCGTTACCTAAAGGACTGAGATTAAAATACTTACTTCATCTGCACCATCTCACAAGAGACATTTAAGTTTTCAGGAACTTTGTGAGCAGGCTGATAAACAGCCATTAGTAAAAGTTCTGTACCGGGGATGGGATTGCGGCTCAGTGGTGGAGCGCTTGCCTTGCATGCGTGAGTCACTAGGTTCGATCCTCAGCACCACATAAAAATAAATAAATAAAATAAAGATATTGTGTTCATCCACAATTTAAAAAAAAATTTTAAAAAAATTCTGTACCATTGTTGGCAAATTTCAAGTTAGGTGTATTTTAGTGCAATAAAGCACGCCTGTCATCCCAGCACTTTGGGAGGCTGAGACAGGAGGATCGCAAGTTCAAAGCCAGCCTCAGCAACAGTGAGGCACTAAGCAACTCAATGAGACCCTGTCTCTACATAAAACACAAAATAGAGCTGGGGAAGTGGCTCAGTGGTCGAGTGCCCTTGCGTTCAACTCTGGTACCAAAAAGAAAAACAAAAAAGAGAGAAAGAAAAGAAAAGAAAAAAGAAAGAAAGAAATTGGAAAAAGAAAAAATGGTAATCCAATTATATTAAAAATAAAAGCCTGCTGGGCACAGTGGCACATGCCTGTAATCCCAGCAGTTTAGGAGGCTGAGGTAGGAGGATTGTGAGTTCAAAGCCAGCCTCAACAAGTTAGCAAGGTCCTAGGCAATTTAGCAAGATCTCCCTCTCTAAATAAAATATAAAAAAGAGCTGGCTCAGTGGTTAAGTGCCTCTGGGTTCAATCCCTGGTACAAAAAAAAAGTGTCATGCAGCTAAAATAAAGGATTGAATTATTAATAATAAAATAAAAGCCTTAAATACCAATACAATAAAAGCCAATTCATCACTGTCTTAATGATTTTAGGACATTGTTATTTCGCTGGGGTCATGTAACCAAAAGCTCAGTCCCTGTCCCCAATGCCAATCAATGCCAATTTAATAATGAGGACACAGTTTTGAGAAAAAGGAAAAAGAAAGTTTATTGCTTTGCTAGCAAAGGAGAAACACAGGGGACTCCTGTCCCAAAGGCCGTGACTCTCTTAATCAGCATGGACAGGGGGGTTTTAAAGGGTTCCATTCCAGGTGTGCTCTAGTAGGGGGGTTCCAGAGCACCCTGATGGCCTTAGGATTCACTTGTCAATTTGGCAGATATTCGCTTCCCAGATCCTCAGCAGGCATCTCCTTCCTGTAGTGGGTGTGCCCAAGGGCAGTTAACCAGGGGAAGACAAGATAAACCTTAAAGCAAGGAGGGCTATGTTCCGCAGGTGAAGGGACCACTGTTACAGTCACACAGGTAAGTGACACCATACAAATATTGTCATGCAGCACTGAGCACTGGTCTCACACTGTCCTGAGCCCCTTGTACGAATTCTCTCTCCCAATTCTGCAAGCATTTCAGAAGATAAATCAATACAGTCCACCATCCGTATCCATGGTCCTGCATCTGCAGATTTCAATCAACCATAGATGGGCAGTATTTTTAAAAATTGTGTTTGTGCAGAACGGGTACAGACTTTTTTTCTTGTCATCATCCCCTAAACAACACAGCATGGTGACTCTTTACCTAGCATATACGTCACCTCAGGTATTATAAGTAGTAAGTAACCCAGAGATGCTTTTACGGCACAGAGGAGGACGTGGGTAGGTTATGTGCAACACTTTGGCATTGGACATAGGGACTTGAGCGTCTGTGGGTTTTGGTGTCTGCAAGGGTTCCTGGAGCCCGGCCCCTGTGGAGACTGAGGGACGGTTGCTTCACATACAGGGAATTGCAGGGAATTGCCACAACAATCCAACTTTGAATGTTAGGTTCCACCTGTCCTTTTCCCCCACTTTAAGGATGAGAAAGGTGCTTAGAAGGATAAGGTCACCTAATGAAAACTGCAGAATTTAGGAAACAGAGCAGAGTGTCAGACCCAATCCAATGACTTTCAAAGTCCTAACTTAGCCGGGCGCGGTGGCTCAAGCCTGTAATCCCAGCACTCAGGGAGGCTGAGACAGGAGGATGCGAGTTCAAAGCCAGCCTCAGCAACGGCGAGGTGCTAAGCAACTCAGTGAGACCCTGTCTCTACATAAAACACAAAATAGGGCTGGGGATGTGGCTCAGTGGTCGAGTGCCCCTGAGTTCAATCCCCGGTACCAAAAAAAAAAAACAAAAAAAAAAAAAAACAAAGTCCTAACTTGACTTTCTCCACGGCCTTTCTGGCTATAGTTGCTACAAGACACAGAGACAGACGTGCCCTGTTTGACAACACCAAGGGACTCCCAGGTTACCAGCTGGGTTTCAACAACCCAGGTACAGCCAGCCTGCAGCTCGGGAACAGGAGAAAGGCTTGGGCAGTAAGAACCTTCCTGCATCTTCCCATGCCCTGGGGACAATGGCCACCCACAGAATTTCCTCATTTCTTAGCTAAGTACCTGAGACCTTAACCTTTAGGTGCCATTATGCCGTTATCTGGCACATCCCTGTGGTTTCCTCAAGGGCTGGGGGGGGGGGTGCTGCCTTCCTGGAACTGTATTCTTCAATGTTTAATTTTTTAAAAGCTTCCCTCTTCAATTACATTTCACAACTTTTCAGTGTCTCCCAGGTGCCGTTGGTGTGAAAAGACCTGGGGACACACCCCAGGGCTGAGGGGACCAGGAAGAGGCCTCTGCAAATGCTTTCTCCTCCAGCCTGCCCTTCAGAGCCCCCACACCTGCAGCCTCAGCCCTCCTCCCACCCTCTTGCCAGGTGCTGAGGCTGCACTTTGCAAGCTGGGAGGCTGCCGGCTGCCCCTCTGGTTAGGGGAAGTGGTTCTTACTGACTTTGATCAGCAGTTACATCCACTGTCACAGTTACATGTCACACACTCAGTAGCCCAGAGTCTGTCCAGTTTCTGTGGCTATGCCAAGGCTATGGATACAATCCTGTTTCTCTGCATGTGATCCATGACCTAGGCATTTTCTTGGGACTATCAGTACTCCTTTGATTTATAGTGGGGGTTACATCCATGGAAAACAGAAAATATCCTGAGGTGAAAATGTGCTCAAGACACATAACCTCTCCAACATCAGAGCTTAGCAGCACAGTACCCTAGAATATTGTCACCCCTCATGATTGTGTGACTGAGTGGGAGCTGTGGTTCCCAGCCACGGCCCAGAATCTTGAGAGAATATCATGCCACACTTCACTAATCTGGGGGAAAAAAATCAAAATTCAAAGTGTGGTTTCTCTCAAACACATATTGCTTTTGTACCATTCTAAAGTCAAACCGCAGTGGGTGGAGCCCGTGATGACCAGTGGCACGTTAGTACTTGTTAGCTGTCTGATCTGACGGCTCTCGTCCCTAAGCCTCAGCTCCCTGACCTGTGAGGTGTGTCTGGGGAACAGTCACATCAGTGCTTGGTTATGAAAGTTGTTCTAATTGACGACAGGAATTGCTGTCCCCTCCTGCAGGCTGTGCGGCAGGGGATGCGAGCAGGGTGTTCAAACCTGCTGGCATTTCATAACTGACGTTTAGGGATAGGAAATGCTTTGGATTAGGCTGAAATGTTTTCAGCAAATTCACTGAAGGGTTCCACCTTTGGGGCTTGGTGGGCCTAAGACTGTGTTTTGATGAAAGTATGGGGGCTAGGGAATGTAGGGGAGAGAAGAAAAGAAAATATTGGCTCCATACTGGGGTATTCCCTAAGGACAATGGGTCACATAAGCTGATTAGATTTCTCCCCTTACATCGGCTCAGAGCTACTTTTTTTAAAAAATATTTTTATTTTATTTATTTTTATGTGGTGCTGAAGATTGAACCCAGTGCCTCATGCTTGCGAGGCAAGTGCTCTGCCACTGAGCCACAATCCCAGCCCCTCAGAGCCACTTTTACAAGCAACCTTGACTTACTCTGAAGAACCTTATGGCATGAAATGTAGCCACAGACCTTTCTGTAAACATTGTTTCATTTGCTTTTCCTTTCCTCTGATTTCTTCATTTAAGTTTTAGCTTGTTGTGTCTGAATTTGTACTCTTTTTGTTGTTGTTGTTGTTGTTTTAACTTTGGATGAGGAGGGATACACAGGCATGAATACTATGTTAATGAAAAAATGCCTGGAAGATGTTGCAAGAGAAAGACGTGGCTTTCCTCATCCATGCCTAGGCCCCTGGCTAGGCCTCCAAACAAAAGACAGATTAATGTGAGAAAAGCACACACATCTATTTGATAGCAGTTTTAAGTGACACAGGAGCCTAAAAAAATGAAGACCCAAAGTAAACTGTGTGATTTTTATGCCAGGTTTGATGAAGAGGCAGAAAGACATGGAAAAATGTGATTGGCTGCGCCAATATGATCTGAATTGAACAAACCAGGCCTGTGTGTTCAGATTCCTCCGTGTGTGCTGTGTCTTTAGGGCTATAGACTTCCCTTCCTGCAGGAGGTGAGCAGGACGCTCTGGCTTGGGTGCAGCTTGCTCCCAAGGGCTTGTGAGTTGGGCAGTTGGTTCCCAGTATAACAATGTGAAGAGGTGGTGGGGCCTTTAAGAGGTGAGGCCTACTTGGGGGCACCGTCCTTGGAAGGGATTGAGGTGCTTCTTGTGGGACCCTGAGTTAGTCCTCAAGAGAGTGAGCTGAAGAGGGAGCCTGGGCCCTGAGTCCCTCTCTGACTTCCCATGCAGCCATGTGATCTCTCCCCTGTGCATGCATGCCCTGCTGCCATCTGTCATGAGGTCCTTGCCAGAGCAGATCCAGCACTGGTGCTATGCCTTGGAGCCTCCAGAACTGCGAGCTAAACAAACTTCTCTTCTTTATAAAGCAGACCACCTCAGGTGTTTCATTATAGCAACCCAAAACTGACAGCAGAAGGAAGGCAGCCCTTGAGTGAGGTTCTTGGAATGTGCTTTGGAGGGGAAAGTCCAGGGGGAAGTTGACAATGACCTTCCTTCTCCTGCTATATTTTCAAATACCTAGTCGCTGTATTTGGGGGTAATGTGTCCTGAACCTAATCAGTATAAGGTCCATCCATTTTTATGGATTAGGGGCTCTTGAAGTCCACACCCTTCTGGGAGAGGGATAAATGGAATACAGATGATCGGTTATCTTCCTGAATACATAGATGGTAGGTTCTAGGGTGTGTGTATCACCTCCTACCTCTAAAGTTTAATAAAGTTAATTAGATTATCAACTGGATCCCTGACCTCCAAATCTTACAAACCTCTGCTCTAGATAGTATAAATTAACTCCCGGGCCCAGCTGGACTGCTAGGAAGTGGTCTGTGTCCCTCACTGGTCTGGCCTGCCATGCTTGGGCACAAAGGTTCTCCCTAGGGAGCTTTTGCCCCCAGGGACATTTGGCAGTGCCTGGATATGTTTGTTGCCGCCTCGCCTGGGGAGGGAGAGAGGCTCCTACTGCCATCTAACCAGAAGAATCCACAAATGTGCCTGAATGTCCTATATGCCAAGAATCATCATTTAAACCATTAATAGTGCAAAATTCAGAGCAGCCATTATGGAAAACAGTATGCAGTTTCCTCAAATAATTAAAAATAAAACTGCCATAAGATCCAGCACTCTCACTACTGGGGATATGTCCAAAGGAAATGAAGTTAGTGTGTGGAAAATCTGTGCATCGTGGGTTTACTGGGCACTGTTCATGACAGCCGAGACACGGGACCAACCTAGGCCCAATCAACAGATGCGAGGAGAGGAGAATGGGGTCCATGTTATCACCATAGGACACTACCCGGCATTGACAGTGAAGTCCTGTCGTTTGTAACAATGTGGGTGAACCTGGAAGGACACTCTGTTAGGTGGAATTCTTTCTTATCCATCCATCTGTTCATTCACCCACCCACCCATCCATCCATCCATCCACTTATCCATCCATCTCCCCATCCATTCATGCAACAATTCATCCATTGACCCCTTTATACCTCCATTTCTTATCCATCTTTCCACCCACCCATCCATTTATCCACTAATCAACCCACCCATCTTGTCATTCATCAGTCATGAAGGCCAATTTTGCCCAGACACTCAAATTTTAAATCTCTGCAAGGTCTGTGGAGCAGCATTATCACCCATGTGCTTATTAGACATGAAAAATCGCAGCAGGACCTATTGTATCCAAGTCTGCATATCAACAAGTGATTTCTATGTGGATTAAATTTCAGTAGACACTGCAACAAGTATTTCTAATGCTCACAAGAATCATTACAGATATAAGAGGAAACGTGACCAGCGACTGTCTTATGCTGGTGATTCAAATGGCAGAGGTGCTATTGTCAATTTATATCATTTCAGCTTCCAGAATTGGATTGGTTGGGACTCCAGTGGCTCTTTGCATTTATGGTTGTGTTATTCAGGGCCTGTTCGTGGGGGATTGCTTCCTCAGAATCTCAGATTTTTCTAAATCAGTGAAGAGACAACACTAATTCCCTTTCCTGTCTCCTCCCCAGGAGGAACTGTTCACCTGGACACTGGAGCCCTGCTGAGCCTGGCTGCAGCCACAGAAGTCCATCATGTGCCCGCAGCTCAGCTTTCTGCAGAAGGGCTCTTTCCTGAAGTGCCCATCTTCCCAGGGAAATGCTCTCCGTCCCAAGTCGGGAACATGAGTGATTCTTACGTGGATGCCAGGAGGCAGCCAAAGAGGAGAAAGCTTATCAGAAGGGCGTTGTCCAGCCCAGTCCCCTCAAGGTCACCTGAGAGGCCAGGAGGTCCTGTGAGTTCCTGGAGGCCAGGCACCAGAAGCCAAGGAGACCTAGGTGGTCCCAGATCCCGGGTGCATCCCACTCCATGCTCAGGGCTGAGGCACTGGCCACGCTCCCACATCAGGACCAGAGATAGTAAGTCCTGGCCTTTTAAATTTTTCTGTTCGTCATCACTTAGCCCATAGACCTGCTGTATCATCTGGTGTGTACGTATGTGTGTGTTTAAATTTGGCTTTATTTTTAAATTGACAACATCGTATGCAGACTGGGTACAGCATGGTACTTTGAAGGACAGTCAGTGTGCTGCTTAATAATGGGAATCTGTTCTGAGAAGGGCATCCTTAGGTGATGTCATTGTGGGAGCATCACCAGGTGCTCTTGGAGCTAGCTGGCATCTGTTAGTTGCTGGATGTGGCCTCTTGATGCACAGTGGGCAGCAGGCTTGAGGCTGCTGCTGGAGGCACAGGCCAACTGTTTCCAGCAAGCTCTTTTGGACATAACGAGGATGGCACTCTCAAACAATAAGGTAAGGTGTCATGTGGCAGGCAGGCACACCAGCCACAGCTGCTTGTCCTCGAGTATCACAAACTGGGCATAACTGCCTGTACTATACTGTTACGTGTCTGGTGTCCCTGGAGGCGACTCCCCGGCCTCACTGCAGGCATGTGTGGAGTGTGAGGATGGCCGCAGCGTTACTAGGCAGTGGGATTTCGCAGTCCGTGGGAACACATGGGCAGCATGCTGGCCTGTCTTGGGCTGAAACCTCACACCCTGGTTCATGCCCGTAGGCACACTGTGAGGACAGGCTCCAGTGAGCGAGTGCTTACCTCACAGGGCTATCGCTTCCACGGCTGGAGCACTTCCCATTTGCTTTCTTAGCATTTTTCCGTATTTATTGGTGAAATGGATGAAGATGTGGCCCATGCTGGCAGTGGTAGTGTCGTAGCAGTGTGTCCTGGACCGATACGGTTCAGGGTCACACCAGGAAGGCAGGCTCCAGACAAGCTGCCACAATCAAATAAAATGATCCAGAGCATGGGGAGGTAGAGGCTTCAGGCAGGGAGGCTGCGCCGGCAGGGGAGGAGAGGAGGGCGCTGTGCTTCTCTATTCCTAACCGAAATTCAAGCTGCTTTGCCAACAAAGAGGGCAGGGTGCGGGGTGCGAGGCCTCCTGGAGGATTCCTCCCCTGCCTCTGCTCCCTCTTCCTTTCCTCCTCTTCTTCCCCTTCTCCTTCCCTCTGCTCTTCCTCCTTCAGCTATTGAAGAATTCCTCACTCTGTTTCTTGAGTCTTTCCGGCTCTGAGCAAAGTCCCTGAGGTCCTGTTTGGTGCAGTCGCTTCTTACCTGCCTGGAAGTCAGCAGCAGCACCAGCTGAAGGGCAGGTGCAGCCGAGCCCTGTGGTCGGAGGCCGACTCAGGCCCTTTACTGGAAAAGTCTGCCAAGCCCTGGAATGTGAATGAGCATTAGTTTTATCTGTTTCTTTTCACCTTTTTGGTGTGTGGTCACTAGAAAATCTTCAGTCCTATATATGGGCTTGCATCGTGTCTTCACTAGAAGAGCTGCTTTAGTGGATTCCAGGGCCCATGTTCCCCGTCAGCTCTTGGAAGCACAGGTCAAGGTGGGAAGGGACTAGGAAGTCTGTGGCTACTCTTGTTGGTCCTGAGCCTCGGGTGCTCTGGGTTGGAATCCCGGCTTTACCCCTGTGCTTTCACTAATGGATCCTCAGCAGCTTCAGCTGTAAGATGTGGGTCGAAGGGCATATCATGCGATTGTGCCCAGCACAACACCCAACGCAGTGCCTGGCTCGAGGAACGTACTGCAAGGAGGAGCATTCTTTTAAGCCAGTTGACAGGAACCCTCCAAGTCACTGGGTCCTGGAAGTGAATGTCTCTGAGCATATTCAGGAGTTAGTACACGCTGGCCTGGACTTTCCTGGGCAAGGTCCACAAGAACACTTGCTGCAGCCCTTCCCAGGTGCTTTTGTGGACACTTGGGATTAACAGTCAGGCAGGCTGGCTGGCACCACAGGTGGGTTCAGAAGACCGTGAAGGCCAGCGGGGTGTGACTGTCATCAAGGCATCTGGGCAACATGAGGGGTCCCCTGGCAGTTGGGAAGTGCCACAGAACCTCTGTTAGGCCTGGAGGAGCAAGCTGACCCCTGTCTGGCTGGTAAGCAAGAGCTGGGCCGGGTGTTGGTGCCGGACATTTGGTTGTGGGCCTGGCGCCAACTGCCACCCCTGTCCTTTGTTTTCTAGCTCAGAAGATGATGCAGACCTGCCTCATGGTCACCTGCTTCCCTCTCTCCTTCACTCCCTGGCTTGGCAAATATTTATTGAGCACCTGATATATGACCATGCTTTTGCTGAGCACAAAGATGCACAGTGAAAAATGTAATTAGAAACAGTTCCTTCTCAGAGGCAGCAAATCAGGAAGAGAGGGTGGTAGGTGGCTATCTACCAGAGCTGGTGAGCGCAGACTGCGGGGGAAAGGCATTCCAGGCAGGTGGAACAGCCCGTGCGAAAGCTCTGGGGAGATGTGTGTGGCCTGTTTGGAGGACGTGAAGGCCTGTTTGCAGAACCCTGTGTGAGCTCCCTGAAATGCAAAATCCAAACACACTGAGCTCAGAGAGTGTGCTGTGGTTACTAGGTGCTCTTGTGGGGAGGGAGGTGGGGGAGGCAAGAGGCCACAACGTTTGAGCTAGACAGCAGGAATAAGCTTTAGGGAGGTACTGCATAGCATGAAAACGGCACTTAAATGATGAATGTGTCATATATTTCAAAACTGCCAAAAGAGTAGATGTTTTTTATAATTTAGTATTCCAAGATATCACCTTTATTGTTTTTTAAATTAAAAATTTTAAAGCATTTTAATTGACACATAATAAGTGTACATACGGTCACGTGACGTTCTAGTACACACATATGTAATGAGCAGAGTAGGATCACTGGCACACTGAACGTTTCTCACTGTTCTTCATTGAAAACATACCAAATCCTCTCTACTGGGAATAAGTTGTTTTTTCAATCCTGGGAAACCAGGGAGAGCCTTGCACAAACTGGGACCATCACTGAGCTGCACCCACTGAAGACCGTCTTTGCAAGCTGCCTGTCACCATCTTCGTGATCCCAGCTTAGTGTTTGGGTGTTTGTTGAATACAGCAAACTCAAGAGGTGCTTAGATACAATATTTTGCCAACCTGCCTCCAGCAGGAAGAAAAAAAAAATGAATCTCCAATTGGAAGAGGAAGGAATACCAAGGGGATGGAGAAGTCAGAATTTGGACCAATAAAGGCAATTGTCATGATTAACGACAAGAGCTTTGATAGGCAACCTTGAGTAAGGGTTGAGCCTCCCACCACTGGAGATGTGCAATTGAAGACCGAAGGACTCCCCAAGGGAACGTTATGGCAGGGCTGTGCAGGTTGACAAGACTCTCCAGAGTATAAATTACTTCACAGAAACAGCCAAGAGGGCAGGAGATCTAGACTGGACCCCCGCCCACACTCACAGCCTTGTGACTCTGGTCAACTCATGTCATCTGTTAGAACTCAAAATATCAGTTGCAAAAAAAAATTGTTGTGCATTTCCTCTATGCCAGGCCCTGTGCCAAACATTTCACAGGCATTATCTCATCCTTGCAGGAAAAGTGCTATCATCAACTCCATTTTTTACAAAAAATAAAGAAACAGGCACAGAGAAGTGAAGAAATCAGTTCTAGGTCACACAGCTTTGATGCCATTGTTTCTTTGGCGTCTTGACACCTGATATCTGGAAACTATGCTTTCTGCTTCAAAGTCCCAGCTGATCTTCAAATTACTTCCTCTTGGCTTAGGAATACACAACTCTTGGTCTGCTTTGTTCATGCATCTTTAAAAACCTTTCAACTTTGAAATCATTTTAGATTTACAGAAAAGTTGCAAAAGTAAGAGAGAGTTTCCATGATCAGGGATGGCAAGCTTGTTTCTGTATGGGGCCAGATGCAATCATCAGCCCTCCACATCCATGGGGTCTGCATCCATAGATTTAATCAACTACAAATCAAAGATATTCAGAAAAAAAACTTACATACTAAACATCCACAGATTATTTTTCTTGTTGTTATTTCCTAAACAATATTATTAGAACTACTCACATAGCATTTACACTGTGTTAGATATTATAAGGAATGCAGAGATGATTTAAAGTCTCTGGGAGGGTGAGCATAGGTTCTATGCAAACACTGTGCCAGTTTACAGAAAGCTTGAGCATCTGCAGATTCAGGTATTTGCAGAGTTTCCCAGAAACAGTCCCCTATGGAGACAGAGGGATAACTCTTAAGTATTTTAGACTTTAGTGACCATATGATTTCTGTGCCTGTTCTCAACACTGCCACTGTAGCAAGAAAGCAGCCAGAACCAGAAACTTAACAAATGGGCATGACTGTGACAATAAAACTATTTACACAGATAAGCAGTGGGCCAGACTTGGCCTATAGGCTGTCATCTGTCCAGTCATGGCATATATCCTTCCTTTAATGTTAACATCGCTCGTGGTGCACTTTCCAAAACAAAAGGATAATATGGGTACAACATTAACTAAACAACAGATTCCAGTTAAATTTCCCTAGTTGTCCACCAATCAGCCTTTTCAGGGGTCCAGGATCTAATCACAGTGCATTTAAATGTTGTATCTTCTTATTATCCTCCAATTTGTGACAGATCCCCAGTCTTTCATTCTTTTTCATGACCTTGACACTTTGGAAGAATGTTGATCAGATATTTTATAGAAAGCACTTCAGTGTGATTTTGTCTCTCTCTGGGGTTTGGGAAATAAAAGCCACAGAGGTGAAAAGAGCCCTTTGTATCACATTATACTGCAGTTGCTGTTAACTGTGAACTCTAGGTTAAAGTGATTCTACCAGGTTTCTTCTCTAAAAAGTTATAATTAGTCCACATTTAATAATCCTATTTTTTGGTCATAAAATTGAACAACTCAGGTGGATTTTCCCTAAAATATTAGGGGAAGCCACAAGTTGGAGCCTGGCATTGACCTATTTTATTTGGCCATTGTGATGTTGATAGAGGAGTAGTTTGCAAACATTTAAGAGTCGAGAGATTTCACATACAAATTGCACTTACATAATTTATGGAAATTGAAAAATCAGGGTGACTAGCAGCTCTGCACTTCATTCCCACGAGGGAGTAATCCCTGGCCACAGAACTAGGTCTGCTGGTGGCATAGTGTTCCTAGAGGGTCACCCCAGCCCACCCCCAACTCTTTCCCTGCCTTGAGTTACCCACCTCGTCCAGGAAGACCTGGGAGTCTGAACCCCACCCTTGGGGCTTTTCAGTTCAACCTGAGCATTTCCATGTAGTTAAAATGAGCCCCTGGGACACCTCTGAGGCCACTCTACCAAATGACCCTGCAGTCTTACTTCAAAAGAGAAGAAATGAGGGTCTCAAAGAGATCTCTGTGTCCCCACATTCCCTACAGTACTAATCACAGCAGTCGAGATATGGAATCAACCTCGGTGTCCTGGGGAGCTGAAAGAATAAACAGTGATACACATACTCTGAATATCAATTCCTTAAAAAAGGAAATCCTGCCATTCGCAACAACGTGGATGAACCCGAGAACACTAGACTAAGTGACATAAGCCAGGCAGAGAAAGAAAAATGCTGTCTGATTCTACTTGCATGCAGAATCTCAAATAATCAAAGAATAAAAACGGTGGTTGCAAGCTGGGAGGCTAGGGAGAGCTGGAGAGGCGTAGGCGCTAGTCAAGGGAGTAAACTTTCAGTTGCAAGGTGAGTAGGTTCTTGGCTCCTGAGCTCTTATGTCCTCAGATGCTGCCCACCCGCTGGGTGTCTGGGGAGGTACGTCACTCCTCCCCTCTGCATGGCTCCCCATCGGTCCCTGGTGGATGAGTGTCCTGTGGCTGCTGCAACAAATTCCCACGCACTTGTGCTTCCAAGCAATTCAAATTAGTACCTTACAGTTTTGGAGATCAGAGGTCCAAACATGGGCCTCACTGGGCCTCGAGGCCTCTGCAGGGCCTCCTTCCTTCTGGGGACTTGAGAAAGAATCCCTGTTCTGCTGTTTCCAGCTTCTAACAGGTGTCCCTATTCCTTGGCTTGTGACCTCTCCCTCTACCTTCCAAGCCAGCAGCAGAGCATCAGCTTCAAATTCCTCCATGCCTCCCTGGCTTCTCTCCTCTCCTCGCATCTCCTTCTCAGACACTGACCCTCCTGCCTCCTGCACGAGTACTCCTGTAGCAACACCAGGTCCCCTGCAGGGACCTATTTGCAGATTCTCCACACAGTGCCACAATGCCAGCTGCACAGTCCTTCGGCAGCATGTTCACAGGTTCTGGGGATCAGGGTGCCCACAGCTTTGCAGGGCTGTCACCCACATGGGTCTCCCACCGTCCACCCCTATTACCTACCTGCCCAGGTTCTTTTTTTTTTTTTGGTACCAGGGGTTGAACTCAGGGGCACTCCACCACTGAGCCACATCCCCAGCCCTATTTTGTGTTTTATGTAGAGACAGGGCCTCACTGAGTTGCTTAGCACCTTGCCGTTGCTGAGGCTGGCCTTGAACTCACCATCCTCCTGCCTCAGCCTCCCAAAGTGCTGGGATGACAGGTGCCCGGCCCCAGGTTCTTTCAAGGGCTCTCCCCTTTGCACGCTCCTGCCCCAGCTGGCTTTAGCCCTCGGGCCTGGGCATGTGTTTCCATGCACCTAAATACTCTTTTGCCCCCTGTGCCCCACCACCCTGTCTGCTGATCACCTGTTAGGTCTCAGTCCCCAAGGTTCACCAAACTGCAGATGAGATGAAATCCCCCGTTTGTGAGACCCACCTACCTTGCTGTCACGTAAGAGGCATGCGTGCTATTTTAAATTTATTGCCTGCCTGGTCTGGGTCACTCCAAGCCTCAGAGGGATGCTCTTTCCCTATCACATTCTCATACCTGACACAGGACAGCGATACCCTGACGGTTGGAGCTGAGTCACTACCCCCTCCCCTCCCAGCCCACTACAGGCTGCTTCATCGCTATTAACGAGACATATTAGTTTCCTTGGGTTACCGTAACCACACAGCACAGACCAGGTGGCTTTGGTGACAGAAATAAATGTACTCTCTCTGCTCTGGTGTCAGAGGGGCTGGTTCCTTCCAAAAGCCACAAGGGAGGTTCTGTTCCATGGCTCTCCCAGCTGCTGAGGTTTGCTGGCCCTCTCTGCTGTTCCTCCCCTCCTGTAGGTGTGACCCCAGCCCTGGCCTTTCTGGTCACATGTTGATTTTCCTGCAAACGTCTGCCTTTGTGTCTAAATTGACCCTTTTAAAACTCTTGTTGGATGAGCCCCCCTCTCCCCCCAAGCAGCCTCATTTCCAAGATCTGAATAAGGTCCCATCCTGAGAGGTATGGGGGGCGAAGACTGCAACCTCTCTTGGGGAGACACAAATTGAAGCCCTAACACCTGGCTTCTGCCCCCACAGCCACCCATGCCTCAATTATCTTTGCTCTGTACTTCACATAATTAAGTAAATATGGATTAAAGGATTTACTGTATGTAAGAGGGTATTGAACTGAGAGCTAGAGTCTCCAAGGCGAGTCCTATGAGGCATCTTTTTCAATTTAATTTAATTTAATTTAATTTAATATATTTAATGGTACTGGGAATTGAACCCAGGGGAGGATTATCATGAGCTATATCCCCAGACCTTTTTATTTTTTTATTTGGAGACAGGGTCTTATTAAATTGTCCAGGCTGGCTCCGGACTTGTGATCCTCCTGCCTCAGCCTCCCGAGTAGCTGGAATTATAGGCATGCACCAACATACCCGGCTTCTATTGTGCTTCTTAATTCTGCTTTGATATTTGCAGACAGGGAAGGACAGAAGCACTTTTGGAATGACTATTTCTCAGGCTCTATCATCTGGGGAGGATGAAAATGAACTGATTTGATAATTGAAAATAACTGCCAAAAAAAAAAAAAAAAAATCCTTGGCCTTACCTTCCTCCCATTTTCCGGAAGTCTCTCGAAGTCTCCCCTCAGGCGACTGCAGGGGTCTCACTCATGCTCACCAATGACTGTCCTTAATGGCCACCCTAGCAATCACCAGCTTTGCCACCTAGGCCCTGAGACTTCTCTTTTCAGCTTCCAGACCAAAGCTGCACAACAGCTGCCTTCAATGACCTTTGAAGATACACAAAACCGAGGTCATTATCCAGGGACGCACACCTGGGAAGCACTATAGCTGTGATGCGCCCCTGTTGTGTCTGACTCCAGAACCACGTCCACAACCCCAGCTCACTAAGTCACCATCTTCAATGATGGGAGAAAAGCAGCTCTCAAAGAGGAAGGGCAGTGCCAGGACAGAGGACGAGCTGGGACCTGAACTCAGGTGA
The DNA here is from genome assembly GCA_004024805.1 of Geosciurus inauris. Classification (NCBI taxonomy): domain Eukaryota; kingdom Metazoa; phylum Chordata; class Mammalia; order Rodentia; family Sciuridae; genus Geosciurus; species Geosciurus inauris. Next base: position 24,260 of record PVHX01004450.1, on the reverse strand, counting down.
ATCAGACCCCAAAGTCATGCAGACTGTAAATTTTTTTTTTGTAGAACTACAACTTACACATGATAACATGTGTAAATGCTAAGTGTGCAGCTCAGGGCTTTTCCCCTCAGCATCTGATCATAAAAAACCTCAAAGTTGAAAACATTTTGCAATGAAAGCTTCTAGACGCCCCCACCTGGATTCTGCATTCACATTTTGCTAAACTTGTTTTACCACCCATACATCCATTCCTGTCTCCATCTTATCTAACCATTTATTTTATTTTTCATGGTACTGAGGATTGAATCCAGAGCTTCAGAAATGGTAGGCACCAAGCTACATCCCCAGCCCTTTCTTTAAATTCTATTTTTTTTAAATATTTTTTTAGTTGTAGATGGACACAATATCTTTATTTATTTATTTATTTTTATGTGGTGCTGAGGATCGAACCCAGTGCCTCATGCATGCAAGGCAAGCGCTCTACCACTGAGCTACAATCCCAGTCCTCTTTAAATTCTATTTTGAGGCAGGGTCTTGTTAAGTGGCTGAGACTGGCCTCAAATTCGTGATCCTCCTGCCTCGTCCTCCCAAGTGGCTGGAACTACAGGTATGCACCACCGTGCCTGGCTCCTAGCACACATTTTTTTTTTCATTTTTATACCACTGAATATATATTCACTTAAGATCAATAATCTTTTCACTTTTCAAGTGCCTGATTATGCCAGGCACTTTTCTAGAAATTGCCTTCTTTTTGGAATAGGAAATGAATACAATGGCCATTTTGTTTGATTTTGTTTCATACCGTTACTTTCTGCAAAATATAAATAAATATCCCATTGAAAGAAATAGATGGAAATATTTCATTAATTTGTAATTAATACTTGTAATTAATAGTTGTAATTAATAACACTAGTTTTCATTGATATTAAAAATTAAAGCATGGAAAGAATAGAACCATTGCTTGATTTTCACTTTATTTTTCTATATTGTGTATTCCACTTTGTATTCTATTAGCTTGTTGAAATTTATCAAATTCAATTTCACTTCTTGAAAGTTTGTTTTAATTTTAAAATTGAATACACAGTAAGGACAGGCTAATTTTAAAATACGTTCAATGAATTTTACTATCACTGTTTTTCCAGCTTGTTTATATTTGTTGTTTTTAGATACACATGACAGTAGGGTATATTTTGACATATTATCCCTACATAGAGTGCAACCCATTCCAATTGGGATCCCATTGTTGTGGTTGTACCTGATGTGGAATCACACTGGTGTGGAATCACACTGGTGTGGAGTTACACTGGTCATGTGTTCATATATTAGCACAGGAAAGTCATGTCCAGTTCATTCCACTGTCTTTCCCATTCCCAGTCCCCTTCCTTCCTTTCATTCTACTTTGTCTAATCCAATGAACTTGTATACTCCCCCTTCCAACCCTCCTTTGTTATGGGTTAGCATCCACATATCAGAGAACATTTAGCCTTTTGTTTTTTGGGACTGGCTTATCTCACCGAACATAATAGTCTCCAGTTCCACCCATTTACAGGCAAATGCCATAATTGCATTCTTTTTTATGGCTAAGTAGTATTCTGTTGTGTATATATACCATGTTTTCTTTATCCGTTCATCTGTTGAAGGCACCTCTGTTGGTTCCATAGCTTGGCTATTCTGACTTCAGCTGCTATAGACATTGATGTGGCTGCATCACTTTAGTATGCTGATTTTAAGTCCTTTGGGTATAAGCCAAGGAGTGGGATAACTGGGTCAAATGGTGAGTGTTCTGAGGAATCTCCATACTGCTTTCCATAGTAGTTGCACCAATTTGCAGTCCAACCAGAAATGTATGAGTGAACCTTTTTCCCCACATCCTCTCCACCATTTATTGTTACTTGTTTTCTTGATAATTGCCATTCTGACTGGAGTGAGAGGGAATATCAGTGTAGTTTTAATTTGCATTTCTCCAATTGGTGTAGATGTTGAACATTTTTCCATTTGTATATCTTCTTCTGTGGAGTGCCTGTTCAGTTCTTTAGTCCATTTATTGATTGGGTTATTTGTTTTTTTGGTTTGGTTTGGTTTGGTGTTAAGTTTTTTGAGTTCTTCATGTATCCTGGAGATTAATGATCTATCTGAGGTGCAGGTGGTAAGGATTTCCTCCCATTTTGTAGGTTCTCTCTTTATATTATTGATCGTTACCTTTGTTGTGAAGGAGATTTTTAGTTTGAATGCACTCCATGTATTGACTCTTGACTTTCCTTCTTGCGCTTTAGGAGTCTTATTGAGGAAGCCTGTTCCCGAACCAACACGATGGAGAGTTAGGCCTACTTTTCCTTCTAGTAGGCACAGGGTCTCTGGTCTAATTCCAAGGTCCTTGATCCACTTTGAGTGGAGTTCTGTACGGGAAGAGACATAGGAGTTCCATTTCAATCTACTACATATGGATTTCCAGTTTCCATGCAACACCATTTGTTGAAGAGGCTGCTTTTTCTCCAATACATGTTTGTGGCACCTTCATCTAGTATGAGATAACTGTATTTATGTGGGTTTGTCTCTGTGTCTTCTGTTCTGTCCCATTGGACTTTAATTCTATTTTTGTGCCAATACCAAGCATTCTTTTATGCATTTTTCAAGGTCATTGCATTCATCACTATCATCCCCTCTAAACAGCTCATCAAGCAGAATTCAATATGTGTGGATAGATTTTTGCTTTTTGATATCAAATTTACCTTCAATGAAATGCATAGATCTCAAGTGTACATTTGGTATATTTAGATGAATAAATATATATCAGTGTAATCCAAACCCTGGGGAGGTATATAGATAGAGATGTGTAGAACATCAGCATAACCCCAAGAAAGAACAGGACATAGAATGCTACCCCCAACCGTTTTTTTTTGCGATGGAATCCAGTGCTCTACTGCTGAGCTACACCCCCAGACCTTCCTTTTTCTCTATTATAGGAGGTATAAAGTCCATGAATCTTTTTTTATTAGTTCTTATTAGTTATATATAACATCAAGATTTATTCTGACATAAGTATCTGAGCTTGGAATCTAATTTGCTCTAAATCAGGCCCCAGAGCTCCCCCTACCCTCCCTCCCTGTTCCCTTCCCTCTACTCTACTGATTGTTCTGCTCTTTACTTCTATCATTTTTAAACTAGTGCCTTATGGATGTGCATGGTGGAGAGATACGCCGTGGGAATTCCTATATGCACGCAGGAAGGCTAGTCAGATTCAGCCCCCTGTTCTTCCCCTACCCGTCCCCCCCATCTCCTTGCTCTACCCCACCAATCTTTCTTCTATGTTGATGGAATTCCTCCCTTCTTTTCTTCCTTTTCTAAAATTTTTGGTTTTCTATTTTTCCCCCTTTATTTTGGACTAGCTTCTGCATGCCAGAGAAAATATTTGACCTTGACTTTTTGTGTCTGGCTTACGTACAGCTCAAGGCATTGCCACGAGAACCATCAGCTGTTAACCACTGGGCTGAACATGGAGTCACTTCTGTTCTTTATAAGTGGCTGTCGTCATTGGGGCAGCATTTTGTGTACTGGTATAAGCCAGTGATTCTCAGGTAGAGTGAGCTTGCTTTATGGGGACAGTGTGCAAGCTCTGGAGACATTTGACTTGTCACATGAGGTGGGTGGGGTGAGGCTCTGGCATCTTATGAATTGAGGTGAGGAAGCTGCTAAATACCTTACCATGCACGGGACAGTCCCCTCCTCCCCACAGCAGAGAACCATCCAGCCTGAAATGTCCACGGTGCCCAGATGGGAAGACTGAGAGGAGACCTCAACTGCTCCAATACTCCCATCCTCCAGAACAGCCCGAGGGCTGTCTAGACTGAGATAGAACAGGCTTGTCTTCCGTCCGCGGGGTCTAGGTACCACACACATAAAGAACTACACGCCAACGGGAAGGAAGATGCGGCACCAGGGGTACCACAGGCACCTGTGGTGGGATTCTGTCGGGTCCTCCTCCACACCTGCCTGGCTCACCTCCGTATTCCCGGTGCTTGGCGCCCAGAGCTTGAAACCCACCCCAGACAGCAAGCTCACTCCTCCTTGAGAATCACACGGGGAAGTTAATTCCTGAAACAGGAATGAATCAGTTGGCAACTTTTTTCTTTTGCACATCTGTCTTTTTGCACATGGCCCCCTACGTGGTATTCCTGAATTTAGGGTGTAAGGGGTAAATCGTGCGCATGTGATCATGAGGTCAGGCACTCTGATGGCGGAAATCACAAGGTGTTCTGCAAACAAGAAGGGGAATTTTGCATTCTGTCTGAGGGAGGCCTGGAGAATCAGGCCTTGAAAGGGAGGGCAGGAGCGCAGTCCTGGTCCAGGGCACAGCCTGGGCAGGGCCTTGGGGTGGGATTTTAGGTCTTCCATGAGGCAAATGTGGGGGAAAGGGCAGATGTGAGCTCAAGGCGAGCCTTGAAAGCAGGCTGGACAGTTTAGACTTGATCCCGAGAGCAGTGAGGAGGCACCAAAACTACGGACCAGGGCGGGGCCTGGCTGCTTCTGCATTTTTGAAAGGTCACTCTGTTGGCTGGGTGGAGGGGAACTTGAAAGAGGGCGGAGTGGGCACATGCAATGACTGTGAAAAAAAAGTCTGAACAGAGAGAGAATGAAGGTCTGAACTCCGAGAGAGGCGGCGGCAGGCAGTCAAGAAGGACTGAGGAGCTTCCGGAAAGGAAGATGCCCCTATAAGATGGGTTCCCAAGGCTGTCTGCCATATGTCTATGTAAAATGGAATACAGTTCCCTGCTCAGTCTCATCAAGGAAATCCTAGGACTTTTACATTTTTTCCAAACAGTATTTGAGAGTCAATGGGGGATTATGGCCACAATGAGACAGATAGTCCCTGCCCATCACGGGTAGATGGACACAGTAAAGTAAGCAAACGAACAATAAAAGGAGTTGACATTTGGAAAGCTGACCAGCACTAGGGAGGAAATAAAGAGGATGATGGGATGGTGAGCCACAGAGAGGGCAGGACACTTGGGCTGGGGTGGGGACAGACCTTGCCCAGGAGATGGCTTCTGAGTGGAAGCCTGAGGGGTGGATGATGGACAGTCCCCAGAACACTGTGTTGCTTAGCTAGGATGTCTGGCAGGTCAGGCGTAGTCAGTGCATTTGCCACTTAGGATATCTTCAACACATGGTGGGTTGATCGGGATTCTGCGCCATCATAAATGTAAGGGCACTTGTGTGTCCAAACAGCCATCCTCTCAGTGAGCAACCAGCATAACAAGGATCCGCAGGACGTTTGCTTCTCTTCTCAACATACTTTGCTTTCTAAGTCAGCTGTGCCTTTAACCTTTACAGGAAGGAAGGATATCTCAGATTGGATGCTGAATCGTAAAATTCGCGATCTGTGTTTAGATGTTATAAAATTGAAATCAAAAGATTGCATTCCCATTTCAAGCCTACCTACAAGTTTCCTCATAAGTAAACTAAGGATCCAGTTTTAAATTAAGATGAACATTTTAAACATCGGTTCCTCACTGACACTAGCCACATTTCCAGCCCTCGATAACTGCCGTGGCTCTGGGAACTGCAGGGCGTGGACATGGAATGCGTGTAGAAGGTTCCATGGGACAGCACTGCCTCAGGGTTCTGCTTCATGGTGACATGCTGGCATGTGGGTCTGGGTAGCTCAGTGCTTGGGACAGGGGAGCTGTCCCAGGTCCCCGAGGATATTGACCAGCACCCCTGGTCTTCACCCACTCAATGCCAAGAGAAGTAGCCCTGGCCTTTTCCAATGACTCCCAATGTTATCCAGCACCCCTTGGGGAGCACCACCCCTAGGGTAGAAACCCTGGTCCAGCTCAAAACCAAGCTCAGATCCTAGTTCTGTTCTGTTCTCGAGTGTGACTTTGGACAAGTCCCTGGCTTCCAGCTTTCTCATGGGTTCAATAGAGCCATTAATAGCAGCTGCCTTGGGCTAGGGGTGCAGCTCAGTGGTAGAGTATTCGCCTCGCATGCAAGAGGCCCTGGGTTCCAGCCCCAGCAACACATGGAGAACAGAAGAGAGAAAGGGATTGGAGGAGGAGGAGGGAAGAAGAAATTGCCTCATAGAATTGCTGTGAGAGGAGGCCCAGTTTGGTGGTATTTGAAACCACAGTGTATAGTAGGTGCTCAATAAGTAGTGGCCATGATCACCTATCATAAATCCATTAATCCTGTCTCCCCTATCTGTGAGGGCAGACAGCTCCTGGAAATGAGGTCTCTGGGGTTGACAGTGGTTGGGGATGCTTGTCGCCACATTCTAGAGAAAGAGGATTTAAATTGCTTTAACGAATCAAACACTGATTTGGGAATCCATGGATCTGGGGCCAGGATCAAACTCTGTCGTTAGTCTTGAATGCCATGGTGCTTTTGTTGGGGGGCAGGAGCTAGTTTTCCCATCTGGGAGGTAGAGGGTGAGTGGAACACAGTGGTCACCTGGAGGATGATCACTTGGCTTCGCTCCTCTGGACTGCTTTCCTTAAGGAGGGGAAGAGTGCTTTGCTCTAGAGATGAGAACTTTTGGCTTGGAAACAACAGAAATGAGACCAGTTCAAGTGTGGGGAGCACATGCAGGCCAGGCTTTAAACGGGACTTCAGCTGAAGGGAGACAACATGTTGGAGGGGCCAGGCTGCTCCCCAAACAAAGGGAGATGTAGGAGTCGATGGATTTGTTGGAGTGGGCTAGAGTCTGGCCAGGGGCCTGGCTCCAAAAGATATTTCTTCTGGTATGAGTCAGACCATAGGAGGTGACCATCATCTCGTCCAGGGAAGGCTAATACTCCTCAGCTGGCACCAGCACCCTGTGCAAGCATCCTGGCCTCCTGGCCCCATCTGGCCTGATGATTGGGCCAAAGGACTCTGGGTGCTTGGGCTGCGACAAGACACGACGGTGGGGCAGAGGACACACCAGCTCCAGTGGCCACATGCCTGGGTGCAGAGCCAGCAGGATCTGACTGAAAGTGAAGGTAGCAGTAAGACAGACATCCTGTTCAGTCGCCCAGTCTGCCCCAGACATCTGCTGTCAGGAGTCAGGGTTTCCAGCCAAAGCAGAGTTCAGTTCTTTTTTTTTTTTTTGGTACCGGGGATTGAACTCAGGGGCACTCAACCCCTGAGCCACGTCCCCAGCCCTATTTTGTGTTTTATGTAGAGACAGAGTCTCACTGAGTTGCTTAGCACCTCGCCCTTGCTGAGGCTGGCTTTGAACTCATGATCCTCCTGTCTCAGCCTCCCTAAGTGCTGGGATTACAGGCGTGCACCACCGCACCCGGCTAGAGTTCAGTTTTTAAAGAACCTAGGCAGTCGCTGTCAGCATGCCCCACCTGTCAGAGGTGCTGTCTGCAGCAACGCTAGTGGGGAAATAATGATGAATTGCCCAGCTGTGTGGCCTCCGGAGTAGTGATTAGTGATTTTTAAGTGGACTAAGAACAGGTGAAGCGGGGGTTATTTAGGTCTGTGCCGGTCACAGTTTTATCCTGGGCGAACATTCTGCTTCCAGGGTTTCATCGGGGTCTCCAGGTGGGTCTGTTGAAGAGAGCGCCAGGGCAGAGAAGCCCCGGGGCATGCTATGAAGGGGAATGGCTCCCTGTGTCCGGGGCTTCATTTCATTGTCCTGGCCTTTTGTCCCACCACGGTGGTCCCTGACCCTGCTACCATGGTAGAGACCTGAGGGCTGGGGTCTGGACAAAGCCAGGCTCAACTCCCGCCTTCCCATCTTTCTGCCACCTCCAGCTGTGTCTCCTCCCTAGAAAACTCGCATCCCCTCTCCCAACTCCCTGTCCCAGCTGAATTCAACTTACCCTTCCATCTCACTGTATGTGACATCCGCTCCAGGGAGCCACCCTCGATTCCTGTTCCTCCCAATCTGAGTCTGGTGTCTCCCACTGACCTCTCGATTCCAACTCCACCATAGCTGAGCTGCGAGCTCAGGTGTGTCTGCTGAGAGTGGTGGCCACAGGGCCAGCCAAGCAGAGAGGGGCAGGTTAAGAGGAAATTGCAGAAAGCCTGCTGAGCCCCAGGGTGGGAGGCAGAGGTGGCCGTGGCTGATAAGCTCATCCAAGCCATGGGTCCCAGAAGTTCAGCTTCAGGAGCAAAATGCAGGAGAGATGTGAAGCCCCACATCCACCACTTGCCACCCTTACCCTGGCACCTGTGTGTGCCCTCTGTCTCAGGATGCACCTGGCTGTTAGGGACTGGAGGGGCAGGGATCCCCCAAGTGCCAGGACAAGAGGGGACTGGGGAGAACTCTGAACAGCAAGGTATTTAAGATAGATCATCCAGGGCCGATCGGGTCAGGGAGAGCTCACTGCTGGGTGGCTCTTTTAAAAGGCCAGGTTTAATGTAGATAAGAAGCTGGTGGAGGAATGAGGTTTGCAAAGAACAAGCAGAATCCCCAAACCTCTCCCTGCACCCTGTACCAGGACAGCTGCAGGACTGGACCTGTGTGGGATGGGCTGCAGCCCCCATGGTGGCCAGGGGGGCCTCTAGGGAGGGCGGGGATGGAGGGAGTGGTTCTCGGGGGTTCTGGAGGGCATGCTAAGCTCTGCCCTCAGCTCCCCTGGCGCTGGGGAGTTCCCCCATGGGAATGCAGCCTCCCTGCCCTCCTGCACATTCCAAAACCCTCCAGAGGCAGCTGTGCCTCCCCCGGGAGGGTCCACCCAGCTCCAGTCTGGTGGTGCCAGCCCCTGAGCAGGAGGGCGTCAGGTAGAACCTGGGAGAGATGTGTGTTCCGCCCCCATCCTGCTTTAAGCCTGGAGGGATCCAGAGCCCGGGGGATCTCTCGATTTGGCACCAGATCCAGAGTCAGGCTTTGTCTGGGGCACAGGTTCCTTCAGGTCCCTCTTCACAGAGGGTATCAGTCCACAGGTGTTAGTCACCGTGCAGGCTGAATAATGCCAGTTGACCTTTGCCAGCAGCAGCAGCTTCTGCTTCCCCTAGGGCAGGCCCTGCCCCTCTTGGAAGGTTCCCAAGGTGTGTCCTCGCCACCCTACCCAAAGCCGGGGTCAGGCTGAGCTGGTCTCAGTCACAGGGACTCGCTCAGGGGGTAGGACGCAAAGCCCCATCTGGCAGGAGGATGGGCTGGGAGTGCCCTGCTCCCCCGGAGCACCGGTACAGGCACCTGCTGGCTGTGGCTGCGAGTCTCCTCCTCACCTGTGGGCCAGGTAAGCAGGGCTGGGCTGGGACCAGTGGAGGAATGGATAGATCCTGGAGGAGAAGGGCATGTGGCTTCCCAAGCTCCATGTGGGGACAGCCAGGAGGTCTTTTGGTTTGGGGACAAATGACTACCTCACAGCCCACTGGATGGGGCTGCCTTTTGTGCATGGACCTGGACGAGTTCACAGGAGGGCTGTAGCGTGTGGTGAATGCTCAGAGGGTCTGGGTGGAGGTGCCCAGGCACCCATCCATGCATTGGCCCTCTCATTCCCGGGGTTTGATGGACATCTCAGCTTGCAGTGCTCGCACTTGGCTCTTAAGGAAGGAATGAGCAGCTCATGGCCCCAGGCTCTCAGGAGCCTCTGTCTGGTGGCAAGACACGGACAAGGAGAGAGTTTGCCCGCAGTGTGGGTGGCTTTGGGATTTTTACAGGAGATTAGCAAGGGATTTTATAGGCTCACTTTATGGAAGAAAGGGACAAGCATTCTGGGGGGCACTGGGTGGATAAAAGCCAGGAGGAGGGAGCGGGCAGGGGTACTGGGGTAGTTTAGGTGAGCTGCGTGTATCTGGCTGTGCGATGGGGGGATGCAAGGGAGGTGGAAAAGCCTGGGAGGGTCAATGAGGCACATTCTTGGGTCTCAGGGGACTTTCCAGGTATACTGGTCATTTCGGGGATCAGCTTGAGCCTTGTACGCAGAGAGAGCCCCCTAAGTCTCAGGAAAGGGCTTGAGTGTGCATTCACTGTGCATCTGGGAGGAATGCCCCATCCTAGAAAGGAGGTCCCCATCCTCCAGGCCTGAACGCAGGGCTGCCCAAGCCACCACTGTCTCACTCTGGCCGCCTCCCTGGGCAGGAAGCTGGGGCTTCCCAGCCAGGCCCTCTGGTGTCTAAGACTCACTGAAGCTTGTAGCAGGGACACTCACAGTGCACCAGGTGCAGAGGTGCCTGCTCATCCCTTTGGAGGAGAAGGGATTTCCTTCTTGCTTAGCCAAGACTCAGGTCACGGGGTGGGTGGGGGGGGCGCTGAAGGGACCTTGAGGGTCTGGTCCAGGGCTCTGCAGCAGGCAGGGAAGGCCCCCTGGCCCCCCTGAGTCACCCAAGCCCTGGCTGTCCCAGACCCAGGGAAAGCTTTGCGGTTGGACTTCATTATGAGGCTCCCACACAATGGCCTGAATGGTAGGCGGGTTTGTACAGGACAACCCACCACCTCCAGTAGGGTGTGTCCCCTTGAACTGTCCCCAGAGCACGTTGCTACAGAGGCTGTTTAACTGTTTTTGTCCCCAAGGCTCCCCGAGGTTTGACACTAGGGAGTGCTGGTCCTGGACAGCCCCATGCTCCTATCCCAGGGAGAGCTGGTCACCTGGGCTATAGGTCAGCTCCCCTCCCCCATCATTGCCACAGAACACAGGACAGCCCCTCAGTTCCTCCCCAGGGAATTCCCTGGTATCCATCCAGATGCCCTCCAAGACCTCTGACATAAAATGCTGGAAAAGACTCCCTTAATATCTGAATCCACGGCTGACAGGCTGGAAACCTAACCTCTCTGAGTTTCCATCTCCCCAAAGAGAAATTTTTCAAACCAATTCCAGGGCTAGGGCAATCCATCTGTCCACCCTGGGCCCATCCACCCACTCCAGACCATACCTCTATATCTTCATGTTCTTTCCCTCCATATCCCTGTGGCTGAGAGGCTCCAAGATCCCTAAGGACCCATGTAACAACAGTTTGTGTTGTCTACCTTCTGTGCACCTGGGCTTTATCTAAATTATCTCCATTGAACTTCCATGGTGAATGAGAATGGGGCACCATTACCACCCTTCTAGAAGAGAAAAGTGAGGTTCAAAGAGGCTAAGTCTTTTCTTTAAAGTCACACAGCAAGGATTTGAATCCCAGGTTCTGGATGGTTCCTAAGCCCATGCCTTCATCCTTTGCCTGGTAAGAGACAGAAGGGGTTGAATTCTCCTCTCCTGGCAGTTTCTGTGTGCCTGAGACCCACCCTGGGGAGAAAGGAAGTTCCCCACAGCCCCTCCCAACAGGGATCTTTGTGTGCTGTAACAGATTAGTGCCCTTTTATCTGTGGTTCTGTTTTCCATAGTTTTAGTTCATTGAGGTCAACCAAGGTCCAAATTTATTTAATAGAAAGTTCCAGAAGTAAAGAATTCATACATTTTTAAATTTCATGCTGTTCTGAATGGCATGATGAAACCTAGCGCCCTCCCTCTGTCCCAGCAGAGATATATCCAAGCTATCTGTACACACTGCCTGGTTGTTAATTACTTAGTAGCTCCATAATTCTCAAACTTTGGAAACAATTCCAATATCCTTACACAAGAGTGAGTAAGCAGACTGTACATAACTATGTAATGGAATAATACGCAAGCAATAAAAAGGAAGAAACTATCAACATAAGTAATGACAGAGTGGTCAACCTGCAATGGCCACAAAGTCTCGGTTATCAGATTGACTATCAGAGTATCTGCATATCGTTATCACTGGGCTCTTTTATTATTAGCTATTGTTGTTAACCTTTTGCTGTTCCTAATTTGTAAATTAAACTTGACAATAGGCACGTATGTCGAGGAGAAAGCATCATAGCTGAAGGGCTTGGCATTACCTGAAGGGTCAGCATGGTCTCCCCCATGGACAATGGGGGATTACGTAAAGACTTACCTGTGCTCTGCTGAGGCTTTAGCTGGTTCCTAACCATGGTCACGGCCCAGCCGCATCCTGGCAGAGGGACTTGAAGTCCAGAGAGGTAGATTGCCAGGGAGCTGGTAAAGGCAGATGTAGCTGTGTGCATGGGGGTGTTTGGAGCTGAGAGGTGGCTGTGGAGCTCCATCTGCCCTCATCAAAATTTCAGTTTCTCCTCCACTTTTGACTCATCTTCTGTAAAAGTGCAAAACTCGCCTTTATTCTCAGTTGCTGGGCGGCAGCAGAAGGGATGGATCCGTACAGGCCTGTCCTGGGTGCTCTTCCTGCTGATCTGGGCCTTCTGACCCCTCAGTCCTTCCAGGGGCTGCCCAGGGGGCCAGTTTGAGAGGTGAAGGAACTTCCTTCCACCTCCCAGGAGACTCGAGAGCCAGAAGGCCAGACTCAGGGGCTTATCCAGGAACACCCGCATGCTGACCACCACTCAGTGGTCCAGATGACCATCCACGTTTCGCACGTGAGGGGACAGAAACTCAAAGAGGAAAGTCCACAGGCAGCCAGGGTAGAGCTGGTCTCACTCCAAACACTAGACTCTGCCCATCCTCGCCACCACTGTGTCCTTCCTCAGCCCCCACTCTCAGGCTCCTCTCCCCCGTGCAGCTCCGAGCCTTCTTACCCCAGGAGCCTAAACTCACCAGAGGCCCAGGGCTGTAGGGGCAAATGCCAGGTCAGAAGGACACATCGGGTTTTCCCAGACTGAGGGAGTTCTTGTGTATATGACATTCTGTGCTAATCCTGAGATCATCCCAGGAAAATCATGACAAATCATTCCCCTTTCACCCCAGGACGCCCTTCTATAGAAGTATGAGTATGCCTAACCCCTTCCTGATGCTGTTTCTCTGCAATCTGTCCCACCACCTGGCACTTAGTAGGTGCACAGTAAATATTGGTTGTGGGAATGAATTAATGAGCTTAGAGACTACTTGCCCCTGCCCCCAGCTTTATTAAAGTATTCCGTTTTTTTTTTTTTTTTTTTTTCTTTCTTTCTTTTTTTATGGTGCTGGGGATGGAACTGAGGGCCTTTCACATGCTGGGCTAGTACTCTACCACCGAGCCACATCCCAGCCCTATTAAACTATTCTTGATGAATAAAACTTGTGCATATTTGTGTATAACATACACACCATGATGGCTGCATTGCACATTGATGACCACAGTCAAGCTGGGTTAACATCTCCGTCATCTCCCCTGGGCACCTTTGAGTGGTAAGAACGCTAAAGGTCAATTCTCTTAGCAAACTTCAGCATTATTGATGTGGGCACCGTGCTGTCCAGTATTCCTCCTGCACGACAGGACTTCACAGGCTTTGCCCTTCATCCCCTTCCCTGCCCCACGGCCCTGCCAGCCACCCGTCTAGCCTCTGCTCGCAGGTGTTTTAGCTTCACATGGCAGTGACATCGTGCAGTGTCTGCACCTTTGCTGGCTTATTTCACTTAGCAGAATGTCCTCCAGACTCATGGATGTTGTCACAAATGGTGGGATTTCCTTCGTTTTTAAGGACTTGTGTCCCGTTATCTGCCCGCACCGCTTTGCTTTATCCATTCGTTCATTCTGGGCACTCCCCTCGTTTCCAAGTCTCAGCTACTGTGAATAATGCTGCCGAGAGTGTGGGTACAGGTATCCCCTTGAGATGGTGATTTCCTTTCCTGTGGGCATGTACCCCAACGTGGAATTGCTGGATCCTATGGAAATGCCACTTGAAATTTTTTGAGAAACCTCTGGTATGACAGCTTCTGGTGAGGGAAGTGAGGGGCTCTCCATCTTGACCCACATTGGATAGAATGGCCACCCTCTTCCTTCCTGCCTGGCTTCCCTTTCCCCGGGAGAGGGGACATTTCCCTCCTCTCTCACACTAGACAAGGAGGGCTCTTCTTTCTCTTTTGTGGGAGTCCCCATTTTCCTTACATTGAGGAAAGGTCCCTGTGCCCTTTCACCCACCCAGGAAAGGCCTTCACATGTGTTTTCAATACTTACTACACTTAGAGATTCATTCATTAAAGCCAGACCCACTGGCATTTGCCTATAATCCCAGATACTCAGGAGACTAAGGCAGGAGGATCACAAGTTTGAGGCCAGCCTTGGCAACTTAGCAAGACACTGTCTCAGAATGAAACGGAAGGAAAAGGCTGCGGATGTAGCTCAATGATAGAGTGCTTGCCCAGCTATGGGCGAGGTTCTGGATTCAATCCCCAGTACTGAAAGACGGAGGTCGGGGAGAGGGAGAGTGATTGAGATTCATTTATTCATCAAATATTTACTGAGCAGCTACTGTGTGCCAGGCACAGTTCTTGGACTACATGGACATGGCTATGAGGAAAACAAAGCTCACTGCTGGGCTGGCATTCCAGGAAAGGGAGACAGACCATAAACCCTGACCATAATAAGTAAATGATGCAGTTTTAAGCGGATGCTGGGAGTAAAAGGATGTAGAACGATCCTTTTAGAGCTGGGGGTGGACAATTGCTGTTTTCAACAGGAGGAGGTCAGGGATGCATCACGGAGCCACTGAGAAGGGAAGGCGGGGGCTGCTGGAACAGATCCGCAGCTGACTCATCTCAGTTAAGCCTGGTTGCACCTGGACAGGTGTATTCTATTATAATTTCTGCCTTCATCCTAGGGAAACTGAGGCTCAGTGAAGTGAGTTGGGGAAGAACCAGATAAAGCCAGAGCCCCAGGACTGAGTTCCTGCCTGGTGTGTGGTGGGAGGTGGGGGGTGAGTGTGAGCGAACATGAGCATGTTCATGCATCTGTGGGTGTTGAGTGAGTGTGTGGAAGTCTGGGTGAGTGTGCATGTGAGGGTGTGATGGTGTTTCATAAGAGTGTGCATGAGAGTATGCACGAGTGACCAAGTCTGCATGTGTGTATCTGTGTGTGAAAGAGACTGGGTGTGTGCTTGGGTGTGTCTGTGCAGGTGACTGCTTGTGTGTTCAAGAATATGAGTGTGTTTGCATGTGCGTGAGTGTGCAAGTATGTGTGTGTGTGCGGGAGTGTGTATGTGTCCCTGCCTCTTGCTGGAGGGTCCTTTCCTTTTTCTTTTTTAAAATTTTTTTCAGTACTGAGGATTGAACCCAGGGTGCTCTACCACTGAGCTATGCCCCAGGCCTGTTTTATCTTGAGACAGAGTCTTGCTAAGTTGTCCAGGCTGGCCTCAAATGTGTGATCCTCCTGTCTCAGCCTCCCTAGTCACGGGGATCACTGGTGTGCCCACCTACAGGGCCCTGCCTTTCCGGACCTGGCACAGCACCCTTCCTTGGCTCAGGGAGGAGCCTTTAGCTCCCTCCTTTCAGGCAGGTATCAGGACAAGGAAGCAGCTGGTGCCAGATCCCCTGAGGACCCCACAGTCCCTGTGAATACAGGATGGGCCAGCAGGGCTTAGTGCAGACAATGGGCTCTGCATATTAGCTGAAGGGCCTCAACCCCTCCTGGGTGGCGGGGAGGAGGAGGGTTTGGCATTTCACCACTGTCCTGGGCTGGGTGGCCCCTCCCTGGGCCCCTCTTCATTCCTGCCCTGAATGTGAGGTCCAGGGGACTGCCCGGCTGGTCTAGCCACATACCTCTGAGGATCTCGGCTTCCCAACTGCCCAGGGACAAACACTGCAATGCGGCAGGGCTGCCTTCAGGCCTCCCATCTCCCCTCCCATCCTGCACAGTCTCTGCCTCCACTCAACTATTGCTACAAGATCTGTTCTGGGACAGTTGTCTGGGGTGTTTTTAACTTTGCCACCCTCCTCCACCCCAAAACGTAGTGAATTGGGTCCCTGATTCTCATTTTTATGACTTTTAGTATCCATAGAGGAATTGGTTGGTCCCAGGACCCACTCAGATGCCAGAATCTAAGGCTACACGGTGGACTGTGACCGGTTTTGCTAAACTGGCAGATTGCAGTCGTGTGTGCATGCAGTTGGCCTGCGCATCCTTGAGTTCCCCATTCTCAGATTCGACTAACAGTGAATAGAAAGTATTTGGAGAAAACATTGCATCTGTGTTGACCGTGTACAAACTTTGTCCTTATCGGTATCCCCTACGCAAGGGAGTGTACAACTGTCTGCAGGCATTTTACATTGCTTTGGGTATTGTAAGTCATCTAGAGATGATCTGAAGCACACAGGAGGCTGTGTGTATGTTCTAAGCAAATGCTGTGCCATTTTATGTAAGGGACTTGAGTATCTGTGGGCTTCAGTATCTGCAGGGGATCCTGGAACAAATTCCACATGACAACTGTATTTATCAGATACAACTGACATTTAAATACATGTGTACAGTGTAAAATCATTAAATCAAGCATTGAATTAATGCAACTATCACCTGACACATATCATTGTTAAATGGTATGAACTTTCAAAATCTACTCTTAAAATGTTGAAGCAGGCACTATTACCTACAGTCACTGAGGTGTGCACGAGGTTTCAAAAACATCATTCCTCCCAGCAAATTGTTTTGCCCATTGGAAACACTTCTGTAAAATAACAATTCTTGCTTCATTTAATACATCCTCAGTGTATTCTATAATATACTCATTTTTTGATGCTGCTTGCAGTCCACTAAACTGGGTCCTTTTCTGCTTGTCTCCATGGCAACATCCCCAAGTACTTTAGCCTGGACCAATCTCACTACAGTAGAGTTTGCAATTCCAGCACAAATGGCCCCATGTGGGTCTGGGTAATTCTTCTTTGGGAGGTGAGGAGCTAGTGGTTCTGTGTATTGGTAGGATGTTGAGACCTCTACCCACTAGATGGCAGTAGCACCCCAGTCCCTAAGTGCGGCAGCCAACTTCTCCAGATACTGCTAGATGCAGCTTGTCCCGGTACCTGGCTCATAGCAGGTGTGCAGTAAATATTTGTTGCATGAATAAGGTGGAGGCATAAACTCAGGGAGGGCTACTGGTCTACCTCTGTCTTTTCCAGACATAGCAGATGCCCTCATAGCCTTAGGGACGCACTGGTCAAAGCAAAGCCCATACTTCTTCGACTGCCAGCACCCGTGTGAAAACTAGCAAAATCTCATCTGTGCAAAATATATTGCAGGCTTCGCAGAGAGCCCCAGGACAAACCAGCCCTCAGCTCCCACGAGAGCTCCATAGAAACATCCAGCCTGGCCACCTTGCCCTCTGCACCTCTCCATCCCCACAGCGCCCCCTGGTAGAGGCCTGCGCTTGTCAGGAGTGTCCACAGGCAATGCCTTTCCAGCTGGGCTCTGTCCTCTAACCTCAGCTTCCCTGCCCTTAGGTGCTCTGCCCTCTCCAAGGTCATGTCTCTGGAAAGCATGGCTCTCCCAGGGCATGGTCCCTGGAGGGTACACTGGAGACAGAACCATCCAATAGTGGAAAGGCCATCACCAGCAGTGACCAGTCCTGAGTTTACAACTCAGCCAGCAGGAGCACCCATGCTCCCATCCTTGGTGCTGGAGAGAAACCTGGCTGGAAGAGGGACAAGCTCTTTCCAGCATCCTTTAGTTTACCAGAAATGAGCCACTGCCTTCTGCCATGTGTTGGGCAGCTTCTTCTTGGGCAGATGGGTGGAAACCCTACCCTCTGGCTGCATTTCTATTTCGGGATCTGTTCTGGGCTGCCTGAAACCCCTTGTTTCCTAGATCTGTCATGCGCATCTTCAGTTTTGCTTGTGCCCTCTGTTGTTTCATCTTTATCATCTCATCCAGTCTACCATCACCACTGCTGAGGAGCAATATGCAGATCTGCCTCCGCTCATGATGAGGCTGCGTCCTGATGAGCCCCTCAGAAGTTGAAGCTGCCATAAACAGAGAACACACTTAGCACACCCACCCCACCAAACACCACAGCTTGGCAACACACAACGCTAGAATGTCAGTTGTGTGTCCTGGTGACCTTGTGGCCAACTACTATTGCCTAGCCCCAGAGAGCATCAGACAGCACATCACTACCTAGGAAAATATCAAAATTCAAAATTCCAAGTATGGTTTTTACCAAATGTGCATCAGCAGAACCATAGCAAAGTTGAAAATCTGCACCATGGCAAAATTAAAATATTGGTAAGCTGAACCACCATAAGCTGGGAACCATTTACAGCTATAATTTCATTACTTTTAAAAGTTCCTTCCTCCTTCCCTCCCTCCGTCCTTCCCCTCCTTCCTTCCTTCATTCCTTCATCTTTATGGTTACACATAGCAGTTGGGCTCATCCTGACAAACTCAGACATACATGGAAATCAATTTCAGTTCATGATCGCCCCTTTCCTTCCCACTCCTCCCTACAGTTTCATTATTTTTTAAAATAATTCTTTAGTCCCTAAACTTTATATGAAATTTGTTATTTCTTAAGGTTATCAAGAGCAAAATGCTACAAGGTCCCCAGGAGTCCCAGAGTCCTGCCACCTCAAAGGAAGCTATTTATGTCTAATTGTAACTTTGCCATATATGAGCAAGACAGGAGCCGTAGCTTCCTGGTTAGGAGAGCTTGCAGAAGGGAGAATTAATATGACTGCGACTGAGAGGGTGTTGGAAGGGTGTATTTAGACAATATAGACAGATGTTTGTTGCTGGTGACTTTTAGGAGTGAAAGATGTGGAGACTGAAAGACACAGGTCTATATCTAGGTCTCAGTCCATTTTCTGTGGCTATAACAAAATACCTAAGGCTGCATATTATATAAACAAAAGAATTTTATTTAGCTTACAGTTTTGTAGGCTGAAAGTCCAAGATTGTGTGGCCCTGTCTGTTAACACTCTGGCAAGGGCACACTCAACAATGTTACAACATGATGGAGAAACAGATAGGAAACCTCCATGTGCACAGGGGGCCAAGCATGTGGGGTGACCTTCCTTCACAACAACTCACTGCCTTGGGAATGGACCACTCCTTGAAGAAGAACAATACTCCTTCCAAGGGCAGTGTGCTCCCAAGACCCAACCACCTTCTACCAGGCCCCACCGTTGCTCAGTGGCCACCACCCTGGGGACCATACTTCTAGCACATGAAACTTTGGGTATGCACTGAAACCATATCCAAGCCATAGCACCTGATTCACTCCTTCATTAGCTATGTTTCCTTGGAAACACTACCTCAGTTTCTCCATCTACAAAATAGAAATGATGTCATTGACCAAAGGACAGGGTTGTGACCCCAAAGGTATGGGTTTTCCATGCCAAGCAACTTCTGGTTCTCTGTGGACTCTCGTGAGGTCTCCTGCAATGCAATTCCATTCTTTCACCACCCCCTGGAGGGAGCACAGACCCATAGGTGGTGAAGGGCTCAGTCCCATGAGACTTCAGATGCCAACTGCAAACGCACGCTCCCTGTTCTTCTGACCAGCTGATGTTGAGTCAAG
Source organism: Geosciurus inauris (assembly GCA_004024805.1). Lineage (NCBI taxonomy): Eukaryota > Metazoa > Chordata > Mammalia > Rodentia > Sciuridae > Geosciurus > Geosciurus inauris. Next base: position 5,107 of record PVHX01004450.1, on the reverse strand, counting down.
GGTTCCCACAATCTCCTCCTCATATTTGATAATTTGCTGGAACAGCCCCCAGCACTCGGGAAGTTTTCTTTCTATTATGAGTTTATGCTAAAGAATTTAGCTAAGGAGCATCTAAATGGAAGAGGCATAGGGTGAGATGTGTGGGAAGGGGTGGGAGCGTCCGTGCCCTCTGGGCATGCCACCCTCCTGGCACTGCCACAAGTTCATCAACCTGGAAACTCTCCAGACTCCATGGTTGAAATTTTTATGGAGGTCATATTATACAGCCATAATCGATTAAATCATTGGCCATCCAGAATTAATTCCATCTCCAGCCCTCTCTCCTTCCTGGATGAGATCAAGATATAGGGCTGAAAGTTCCAATCCCCTAAGCATGCCCCATCTATCCAGAAGCCCCCAGTCACCAGCCATCCCACCAGCACCCAAAAAAGACTCTTTTTATGTGTGTGTATGTGTGAATATATACATATGTGTGTATGTATGTTTATATGTATGTGTGTACATTTGTTATTTTTGAGATGGGGACTTGCTATGTTCTCTAGGCTGGTCTCAAACTCTTGGACTCAAGTGACCCTTCTACCTCAGCCTCCCAAGTAGCAAGGATGATAGGAGATGCATGCCATTGCACCAGGCTAAAAGGGTTATTTAATGATTGGTGTTCAAAACAAGTGGCTCATCATTTAGAATATGTTAAAATTAGGTCTTTTCACACTATTTATATTAGTTCATTTTATTTATATGTAATATTAGGGTTCGTTTTAGATGCTTATGCAAGCATGGAATCTCATTTGCTCTACTCCCAGTCCCCAGGACGCCCCTTTTCCTTCCCTCTCCCCTCCCGGTTCCTTCCCCTCTGCTCTACTGATCTTTTCTCTATTTATTTATAGGTTTTTAAAATTAGTACCTCGTGGATGTACATGAAGGTGAAGTCCACAGTGGTGTACGTATATGTGTACACAGGAAAGTTAGGGCAGATTCATTCCACCATTCTTCCCTTTTCCAGTCCCAACCTCCTCCCCCTCAGTCCCCTCCTCGGCTACACAGATCTCTCTTCTATACAGACTATCACTGGAAATTTCCAAGGGTCTTAGAGGCTTTTGTATCATGAATTATTGGGACTTAAGACTAAATATTGAAAAGATGCTCCTGTCACTCAAGAAATTAGAAGAGGATTGAGAGCTCTATTATACACTGGGGACAAAAATCAAATACGTATTTTTATTATGTCACAGTTACTAAAAGGATAATACCAGGAAGCCCCACGAGACAAGTTCTGGGGCTGCAGATACCTGCAGGCTGATTGCACTTTCTCTGTATTCTTCTCCCAGGGCTCCTTACAGCTTTCTAAGAAGGACTATGTAGGTGCTTAGCTTAGTGATACTGGGTGGTCCAGTGAATGCAGCCTGCATTTCACAGATGCCTGGGTCAGTGCTCTCTGCCATCAATTCTGCCTTCAGGAGCAGGGAGGACTTTGATGTCTCAGATAGTGGCAAGAGAAACCACCTGCTTTTAGGACAGAAATGTGGATCACAGTACAACCAAATGTGGGCACTCCCTTCGGGACTTAGCCATAGCTTCCCACTGAGCAAAACAGCACGTACAGCAGCACAGAACCACCCTACTAACACAGAAACACCCTGTTAACACCCTAGTAACACGTGTTCCTCCCTCAAGAAAAGGAGGCTCCCACATGTTGTCTGAAAAGAATTTAGGCTACAGAATATCACCTTTTGTGTACAGAGCCTAGTTTCTCTATCCATTCATCCATCGATGGACACATAGGCTGATTCCACATCCTGGCTATTGTGACTACCATTCATTCAGCTTTTAAAAGACGGAAATTCTGGCATTTGCCAAAACACCAACAGATATTGCATGGTTTCATTTATACGTAGAATCTAAACAAGTAAAATTGATCAAACTAGAAAGTACAATGGAGGTGACCAGAGGCCCCGGGAAACAACGGGGGAGTTCAGCCAATCAGTATGAGTGGGCAGGCATCTCATAGATCGATTTCCTTCCCAGGAACCTGTGGAGAACACATCAGCACTAGGTGGGTGAGGTAGGTCCATCAGAAGGCAGTGGCAGGCCTGAGTGTGCACATGAGAATGTGTTTGGGTGAAACTTCTCTGGAAATTTCATTTATTCACAATACACCTGTACATTTCTGCATCCATGAATAACTGCTATATTATGAATTTGAAGCTTTTGTATTCTTTTCTTCCTTCTTTTTTCCTGAGGAATGAAACCAGAATCACTTTACTGCTGAGCTACATCCCTAGTCCTTTTATTATTTTTTAAAAGTTAAGACACTCTTAGTTACTGAGACTAACTTGAAACATGCAAGCTTCTTGCCTCAGCCTCCTGGGTCTCTAGGATTACAGCCACCCAAGCAAAGCTATTCTGTACACTGACATGTAATTAGGAAATTATGATACTCAGTAGCTATTCAAGTGTGTTTTGCAATGGACTTAAAACACTGGTATAGGCTATAACATAGAAAATTTAAGGAACAAGATGTATCACCAAAGATACATGTAAAATCATGGGATTAATGTGCTTTATTATTTTGAAACATCTAAACATAGATGTATAATTATTGTATTACAACTATGGTACTCAATTCAACTATATTCATGTCATGTTAAATTGGTGCAATTGGATAAGGCCGAAAGATATAATAAAAAAGGGGAATGAGCAGGTACTGTAATCAATTAATTCTGCATAAAATATGTGTAGGATTCCCAGACAATGATAATGCTCTGATAAAGGTAATTATAACAATTTTGTAACATTTGTCAAGGATTAACACAGACAACTACAAACAAGTCTATTACACACGCGAAAAATGAGGATATTTCATCCGCAAGTCTTCAATCTTTGGATCAAAGCAATTCAGCAAATACCCTGAGGACAACCAATAAAATCATCAACACAGCGCTTCCTCCTGGGAACACAGGAGAGCACAGAACAACCTCACACAATTCAAAAACGTCTGATCACGATGCCACTCCTAACAAAAATACACAATTAATAAGAACTATATCGGTGTCAGTTAGAAATACACGAGAAATACGGACACATGCCACACAGACAACCCTGACAGAGAAGAGTCTTCTCAGCTCCCATGATTCAAAAAAACCACACTTAACCCAGGCTTCTTCGAAGACCACAAAGAAAATTAAGGAAGCTACAAGTTTGGGATCCAACAGGAATACAACGAACTCCGCAGTCTCGCCTCTTTCCCAAGGAAGGAACACACAAATAAAAGTCCACAGTGAGTTGCAGAAAATTACACAATCACAGGGGAAACACTTCAAAAGCACTTCCTCTCACACTCCATCACCTGAAAGAACATTAACTGTGGGAGAAGCCAGGCGTCTGGAACCTACAAACATGACTCTGCCCAGTGCATTAGGGGCCCCTACTACCTCCACATCAGGAGGATCCATTACACCCTCACATGGAGCAGCAATCCATGTAAACGACAATCCATGGACCAGCACCAAATTACATTATCTGAATAGCTCACTTCCAACCAGCACTACACAGGAACAGGACTCCCTGGGCAATTCCAAAACCACTCCCAATGCAAAAAAAGGTCACATCTCAACAGACACTGGACAGACCAATAGAGACACAAGCCGAAAAGAACCCCAAGCAAAAGCACCTCTCTCAAAAACCTCTCACGTTTCACAAAAAATTACTGAACGGTGGAAAGTCCACACTGAATCACAAACGCCTTCGCAATCGCAAAATGCCAATATTAAGAGCACTTCTTCTAACCCTCCATCTCCTGAAAAAACCTCCCCTCTGCAAGCAAGCAGCCCTGCAGGAGCGGCCAAGGGACCTGGGGAAACTGCTTCACCGGCCCCTGCTGCTGCTGCCAGCCCAGAAGCCTCCACACCCTCCTCGCCTGGTCCTGCAGCCCAGGGAGCCAAGACTCCGTTGTCCAGCACCAGCACACACTCACTCACCAGCCCCCTTCCCACTGGAAGTGCACAAGGGCCCATGAGGCCTCAGGTGACACAGGCTACAGGACCTGACACCACCCCTGCACCTCAAAGCAGAGCCCTCGCCAGCCAGCGCAGCACCAGGTCTCCGCCACAGTCCCTTTCATCAGCCTCTGCTGGGTCCCCACCACCCGTGATCACCCCTGCAACCACGCAGCCCTCCACTGTCACAAAGTCACTTCCACATTCAGGGAAGGCCACTCTTCCCAGCGCCTCTTCGAACACGCTGTCCTCCAGCAGCACCCTATCTGGGATGCAGGGCCAGGCGCTGAGTCCTCTGGGGACTGCCCCTATCAACTCCTCCCCTCCGCCTACAGCTTTCCACACTGGGGCCCCAAGGACCTCCTCACCTGGCACAACAGCCACAGTCCTCGCCAACACCCTGCCGGGAAGCCAGCAGCCATTGGGGACACACGCTCTACCAATAACCAGCCCACACCAAAGTACCAACGTCCAGGGACAGGACAGCCTACAAAGTCCGATGGAACACACCACTCACGCTGCTACCCACACCGCAGTGACCAGTGCACCCACCACCTCATCTGGAACCCAGGCTCGCTCCTCTGCCTCCGCAGGGGCGCCTCCGTCACAGCAAACCGCTGCAGACAGGACAGGCCCCACTGGGCCCCAGATGCTGTCACACTCCCAGAAGACTCCTCTTAAGAGCACTTCCTCTCAAGTTCCATCACCTTGGAGAACCTCACCAATGCAGGAAAGCAGCCCTGCGGGATCAATACAGCTGCCTCTAGTCAGCGCCTCCAGTGCCCCTGCAGCTTCCGCCCCAGGAGGCTCCACTCCCTCCTCGCCTGGGTCCACAACCCCCAACTCCCTCACCACTGAGGAAAGCATTCCAACATCAAGCACCCCATCAGCATGCACAGACAACACACAGGGGTCCACAGGCCCCATCTTCCTCACCACTGAGGACCAAGTCCCCTCATGGGCAGACTCCGTCACACAGGCTGTCCAACGTGCACACTCCCCTGGACGTAGTGCTGGGACCATGATGCTGGACCTGTCGCAGGTCCCAGGAGCACACACAAGCTCTGCACCTCCCCACACAGCCCTGTCCAGCGTGGAAACCACTAGGACTC